>JAHKKF010516644.1:0-16405 GCA_019740295.1 Labeo calbasu | reverse complement strand
AGATAGATAGATAGATAGATAGATAGATAGATAGATAGATAGATAGATAGATAGATAGATAGATAGATAGATAGATAGATAGAAATGACAAGCACATAAGAAAATCACTAAATTAAATTGAAAATTATTATTTTTTTAATTTAATCAAATTAAAATATAAAAACATGCTAATGAAAAATGTTAATAAATTATGATTTTATTTTTATTAACATTTTTCATAGTATCTTCTTTTGTGTTTAACAGCTGAAAGAAATTTATACAGGTTTGAAACAACTTGAGGGTGAGTAAATAATGACAGAATTTTCATTTCTGGGTGAATTATTCCTTTTAAAGTGTGCCAATTAAAAACGTGTTAGATTTGATACGTTACAGGTATTTGTATGAATTTAATTTAAAAGATGTGTTTAAAATGTGTGCTAGAACATGAAAATTACCTGCGGAACGGATCATTGTTTTATCCTGTTTAAAAGTCAACCAGGAAGTAAAGCATATAATATCTGAAGAGGACAGAAAAGTCAATATGATCTCAGTGATTTATGAAGGAACTATCCGAGACTCTCAAAAGTCAGCTGAAGGGCCAGGCCTACATTTCGAGTCACTTTTTACACTTGAAACATGCAAAACCACCCGCTCTCATATGCAAGTAGTGAGGTCTACAATATTGAGTTAAACATCAGTGAGTCACAGCTCCCGTAATGCTCCAAGACGCGTCGTGAATCCCCACCAAAACCCTGCGGATGATTTGAGAAATGGCTCCCTCTTGCTTCTCTCTCTGAATCCACGAAAGAGTTTATCACACATTAGTCAGCCTCGCTCTTGCGTAGACACTGATATTTGCCTTGAAAAAGCCAAGCTGTGGTAATCCCTCTCTGTGTATGTAGCTGGGTAATGATCATACAGAGCCTGCTAATCTGGATTTAGAGTTTGAAACACTGCCACTTGCGGCGAGTCCAATCCGCGGCTGTTATTTTTCACCCAAAGCTCCTCAGAAGATATTCACCTGGCAAAGAGGGGGACAAGACAACTAAAGGGATGCCAGCAGAGAATGTCTGGCAGATCAGACTTTCCTGGATTGAGACGGATGTCAGGATTTAGTGAAACCTGCTCGAGGAATTATACTGTTTATCCCAACAGGTAGACCGATGGTTTTGAGGGACACGTATGAGTTGCATTTATTATAACTACGCAATTCGCACCTTCTAAATGTGAAGTATTGGTGAAACCTGGAGTCAGTTTGTTTTCATTCTATCACAGGAAGACAGCACAATTATAACAATGAATGTTTTCGCAAACAATCACAAGCAAGCAGATTAATGACACTCCACATATGCTTAATTAAAATGGAATCATTTTACTTGAGAGAAACAGTATTTCTTTTCTGTTATCAAAAGTAATGATGCTTTTAAATTGCTATTGTAGAAGTATGTGAACAGATCAACAAGCATTCCCATTTTTATATACTTCAAGGGTAAGTTTGCCGATTTTCAATCAGCTTTGTATTGTTAAAGGGATAGTTCACCCAAAAATGAAAATTACCCCATCATTTATTCACTCTCAAGACATCCTAGATGTAAATGACTTTCTTCTTTCAGACAAATACAATCAGAGTTATATCAAAAAATGTCATGGCTCTTCCAAGCTTTATAATAGCAGTGAATGGCTGTTGAGATTTTGAAGTCCAATAAAGTGCATCCATCCATCATAAAAAGTACTCTACACAGCTCTGGGGGGTTTACAGAGGCCTCCTGAAGTGAATCGAAGCATTTGTGTAAGAAAATTATTCCTATTTAAAACTTCCTAAACTGTAATCTCTAGCTTTTGCTAATTGTCGTACGTACATAAACGAGAGAATGGCATTCCAGCACATGACATAATGTAAGCTCTGGTAAGATTATATTTTATGAAGTTGTAAATATAGATATTTTTCTTAAACAAATGCACTGATTCACTTCAGAAGGCCTTTACTTGAGCCATGTGGAGCACTTTTTATTATGTATGGATGCAGTTCTTGGGCTTCAAAGTCCCAACAGCCATTTACTGCTATTATAAAGCTTGAAAGAGACATTTTTTAATATAACTCCGACTGCATTCGTCTGAAAGAAGAACGTCATATACACTTATGATGGCTTGATCATGGGGTATCATGGGGTAATTTTCATTTTTGGGTGAACTATCCCTTTAAGGTTTTTTTTTGGTTTGTTTTTTTACATTTTGGATTTATTACTATTTGTTATGTGTTTCATTCAGGTTTTTAAAGGGGTCATCAGATGCAAAACTCACTTTCACATGTTGTTTGAACATAAATGAGTGTTTGCAGTGTACACAACCACCCTATAATGATTAAAATCCACCCAGTGGTACCTTTATAAGTAATATCTCCATTTTTCAAATCAAGCCATTCTCAGTGTCTTGTCAGTGTGACATCACAAAAACCCACACTGCTCCCACGATAGTTGAATGACCCAGCTTCACCTACAGCAGAAGTGAGTATAATGTTTTTTTATGCATCTTTGCAAATTGCCTTTCTTAAATTTCTCAAATTGTGGCTGAAGTAAACAGTGCTGCTTGTCACCCCACTGTAGAGATGGGCGGGGCGAGCAGAGCTCATTAGCATTTAAAGGTAAATGCAACAAAACGGCTCTCTCTGAAAAGGGCTGATTTTGACAAGGTAAACGGGTGTTTTTTACACCACCACTGAGAAATTTTAACCAAAGTATGTTATAGGCTTCTCATTAAGCCCCTAACGAATTATATCAACTTGTGGAAAATGGGCATCTGATGACCCCTTTAAAAAGACAATGGAGAGTGTGACGCTATATCACGACCGCTGCAGTGTCCGAAGAAATTCTAGCGTGACCGCAGCTTTACGGTGTTTCGAAATATATGTAAATAAACAATGTGTAATCTTTCACCTGCATTCAGATAACCTTGTTTATTTGTCAGAAAAAGTCTGTCGCCATGTATGCATCATCCAGCAGACGTTTGACATCTCTAGAGCTTTTGTTAAAACTACAAGCAGAACTGCATTTTTTGTATTCCCGCCCACGGACAGTGTGATCACCAGACAGGCAGTGACAAAATCAAAAGTGTGTTAGGGTGTTCAAGTTTTGCCAAAAGGGAGCGTCACAGCCCCTTTTCTCTGTTTTCTCTAGTCATGTGGCACCGATTTCATTTCTACACTCATTTCAACTGCATACACAGCCAAGTTTTATTAAAAGCCCATCTTGCCAGCAGGGAATTACCTCTTTAACATGTGGTCTTGCATCATTTTGGTAACGACTGCATTGGTAACAAAACCTCAAGGGGGCGACAGAGTTACATTCAAATGTCCTTGCCTTTATTCAGGTAAGTTTTTATAAACAGACTAACTTGACTGAGTAAAAGTGTTCCGCTGTATGAGTTCGGACAATGCAAAGCATGGTTGCATTGCGAAAATAATTGCAATTTGAAACATTTCAGAAAGTGGCGATGCACAAAATCGAGATCACATAAGCCTTGGGTCTTAAATTGTTACTGGTATGTTACGAAATTGAAACTGTTTGACTGAACTGAAAGATATGTAGACGTTTTATTCACAACAACAATTTGTTCCCATCACCGAATCTGATCCGTTGACTGGCGCTGATATAACAGTGAGACTTTTTAATGTATCACAACTATTGTCTGTGTTTGAGCATTCCAGTGAGTTAAGGATTTCAATGACTCTGTCTGAAGGTTGCACTGACAAGAGATCGTCTTCATGAGTGAGTTGTTTGAAACGCTTACTCTGCCAAAAACACTGCGTAATTCAGTGTGGCGTGACTTAGTGTGAAACGATATTTGTTTGTAACATTCTGCCTTTTTGTATGTAATTCATTACTCATTTAATACATAAATACTTCACTGGTAGTCCTACTTTTACTTTTGAAACATATAAATGTTCTAATACCAAAATATAACAGTTAGATTTGTAGAAGTCTGTGAGTTATGAAGCACAATGTAAAAAAGCTTTACAATTGCTTCACTAATCTCCTAGTTTTTCAAATCACTGTCAATGAGGGGCCTGAAAAGTTTTATTATCTGCCAGAAAGGATATGTGTCACAAATAAATAACCTCCCCTGACTAAATCACTTATTTTAACGTCCCTATAGTTCTGAAATCGAGTTTGCAATAACTTACACAAGCTCAGATCTGCAGTGCCAACTTCCAGGCTTCCCTCTAAACTTTCTCATCCATTTAATTCCGTTCAGACAGGTCAGAAAAACCTGGCAAACTGACACATACAGGTGAGCTGGTTTGATTGCAATCACTGTACAGTGGAATGAGGAAGTTTGAAGCCTCTAGGATACAGAAGCAGGGATCTCAGGGAATTAAATCAAAGTGAGAAATGAGGAAGGAAATTGAATTAGATACTTCAATTAATTTTCCATTTCTGAACTCTGTATCCTCTTACATTTAATGGAGTGATGGACAGATGGAGGAGAAGTGCACTTTCATTTGTTTCTGCTCTCCTCTTCATCCTCAATTATCTAGTATTAATGATAGAGCCGATAAAGACGTATTTAAAAATCTTTAATTAAACTAATGTGGAATGAGATGTAGCTCGTATGCATGTAATGAGGCCTGGAATCAAATGCTGAAATATGAAATTAACAGTAAAAACTTCCCCTCATTTTACTGTAATTAGAAATGACAAAAATCTCATTATGATATAACCAACGCTGGCAGTGGTGAGTGAAGTTCTGTAAGTGTTATTTAATCAATCTATTAGATTTGCATACACTTGCAATCACATTTCAACCAACAAAACAGGCAAAAGGACATAACTTAAGCTAACTTCAGATCTAAACTTTGCAAGGTTGTCGTATTTTAAAGATGAGTTTTACCAAGAATGTGTAACCAGCTGATGCGGTGAATGTCGAGAAAATGTCAAGGTTTAGATTTGCTTCATTAAAGAGATGAAGATGTCTTTGAGATTTCTAATAAAAACCAATAAAAAAAATTCTTGAAATGTTCTGAGAAGACTTTTATCACTTACTTTACCTTTTTTTGAACAAATCTTCTCAGTCTGTACAGTGCAATTGCGCATAAGAGTATAAAGTCATTTCATTCACTTCTACGTAATACATAATCACTTTCTGTTAGATTATTTGCACATCTGTTCTTAAAAGAACAGTCAGGAAGTTACATATCAGCAAACTCTTAGAGAATCTTGCCGCTTTCAAATTTTCACACAGACATTCAAAACCAACTCCAGAACTGATATTCTGCTCTTAATAAAAGAAAGACTTAAATTTTTCATTATTTTTCCAACACGTTTCAATATTCTGAGAGAAACAGCGATAAAAATAAAATCAGACACAGGGATAATCAATTGCGGAGGATTTGCCTGTTTTAAGAAAGACAGAATATTTCTGCTAGGCGCATTCTCAGAAGGGCAATCCTGCATAATATCTTCATCTAATAACTGCCATTTCTTTAATGCTCTTCCCTACTAGGCTTCTCAAAAAGGGTTTGAATAACTACCTTTCGAATTACCTGAGAGAGTCGTTTCAGTAATGGCTTTTTAATCACCTTGAAAATCACTATTCCATCACAAAACTTTCTCACATGCTGTTGAAAAAAGTTTCCTTTGGATTTAATGGTCTTGGCAAAGTGTCTGCCTCGTCTTTTCCTCTCAATCCCTCACTTACAGTCGTTTCCTCCCTTTACCGCCATCAATCTTCAATTTTACTCACCGACCAATCTTTTCCATTTTTGACAAATTATACTGCAACCTCATTAAAGACAAAAGTAATGAAGAGCAGGGTATGGATTTAGTCCATCCGGAGTGTGTGTTTTTGTTTGTGGCCGTCTAACACACAATGCAAATTGAGTTAAATCCATAAATAGATGTTATTAGTCTCAAGGATCACTAAACTTGGTGATGTGGATCCTCAGCTATGAGAAACTAATAGCCAGCGCGTTTCGCTTCACGGATCTCTCTTCTCAATTTCTTTTGTTGATAAACACTCACAATGCACAAGCGCTTTAAACAGCCCACGGATAAAGAAATAAAGAGAAGAATACCACCACATTAGCTCGCTTCCTTTTTGACATTTGCGAGGATTAGCTTTTTTAAAGCAGAGCTCCTGATATTTGTGTAAATCTGAGGCTCATTTTCAATGCTCATTTGCAGTCTTTCGACTCATCAGCAGTTTTGTCATGTTATGTTAAATTCTGATCAAATATGCCTTCAACATCTTGCAACTATACATATTTAACAACACAAACTCTACTAGATTAGAAAAATGCGACTGCAACTGTGGAATGTAAATGGCTTGTTTACTCTGTGTATCTGCATGGCTAAGCAACATTAACCCTGTTCCTGCTTTGCTTAGCATCTTAAAGACGATCGTAGCGATTCCTTTTTTAAATAAAATTCTGAAACGGAATAATTTCATGACATTTGTTTCCATTAAAGAAATAGTCTACCCAAAATACAAGGCCATCAAAGTTTCTTAGTGGGTATTACATTACTTGTTCACCAATGGATCTTCTGCAGTGAATGGGTGCCGTCAGAATAAGCATTGAAACATCAGAGTCATTCAAACACCTCCAGTTCATCAGTTAACATCTAGTGAAGTTAAAAGTAGGGTGACCAGACATCCCCGGTTTTTGCTGTCCTGTCCCCGAGTGAGGACACTGTGTAACACTCGTACATTTGCAGAAAGCATACACTTTGTGGTCAAAATAAGCCTAAAACACAAAAAATGCTAAATAATAACCCTGATTAGGGATAGAAAAGATCCATTTCCAAGTTAAATTTTGAAAAATTATTGTACTCACAGTTGTGAAAATGTTAAATAGGCATATTTGTTATATACAGTTATCATGTTTTTATATTTATTGTTTTATTTTTAATGTGTTTTCTAAATCCATAATTTTGTTATAATACTACTGTTTTGATATGTTTGCTATTTGCAGTAGTCACTATTTACTATTGTATTAAAAAACTTTGAACCCCAAACATCGCTCTAATGATCAATTATGACATTAATGTCTAGAACCCACAAAAAAAGAAAACCATTTTGTCCCCGTTTTTAATTCGTAGATAATCACAAGAGTGACTTCAGTGATATTTTGACCACTGAACTAGGAAATGTCCCCGGTTTTCATTTCAGAAAACTGGTCACCTTAGTGAAAAGCTGCATGCTTGTAAGGAACAAATCCTTTTTTTAATTAAAATTTTGACAAAACGTCATTTTAGACCTATTAACAAGGCTTGAGCCATTGATAGCAGACTAATGCAGTTAATAATGAAGTTTAGACTGACAGACAGACGAAGAGAGAGAGAGAGAGAGAGAGAGAGAGAGAATTACCTCTGTGTCTGTGCATCTCTCAAAAGTGTTCGTCAGCAGTGTCTCTACTAATAGTGAAACTTTAAATTCATTTTCTTCAGGAACAGCACCGTTGTTCCCTCGCTTGTGAGTAGTCATGCAGTTTTTAAGTTGTTAAACTGTTACTGATCAAATCGTCAGAGCAGCGCTAACAACATTAGCTCGTATGCTAACGTGTGTGCAAACTGTATGTGTGTGCGTCTGTAAGGGATAGAGAGTGGGAGAAATAGACTATGTGCTTTCTGTACATAATAAAAAGTAATTTTGTGGCAGAAACATGTAAATAATCTGTCGTGTTTATCCTATTTAATGTATTTATTTGTCTGGCCAATGTCGTTGTGGGTTTTGGTTATTTTGCAGTTTTAGGCTGTAAGGACCTTTGAAATAACTGAAATCATGTGGCGAAGTGATATAAACATGTAGTGCGGTCAAGAGCTGCCTGGAACTACGTTTGTCATTCAACGGCCCTGTTTATAACTGTTTGAACTGTTTTTTGTTGTTGTTGATGTTTTTTTACTTATAAACTGATAAATACATGTTCTCTATTGATTCAGATGAGAAGACTTTTTTTACTGGAGAAAATATCATGGATAGAGGTTGTGTATTTTAGACAGATACAACAGTTTAAGGATAAAAATTAGGGATTTTTTATCTTACAAACATACATCTTTTCATAAGATGTTAACTGATCAGTTGGAGTCTTACTTGTGGATTGTTGTGATGTTTTTATCAGCTGTTTGGACTCTCATGCTGACGGCACCCATTTACTAAAGAGGATCCATTTGTGAGCAAGTGATCTAATTCCCATGAGGATATTTCATCTGATGTTGAGCTCAATACCTGTAGTAAACATACTGGATTTTACAGTCTAAACAGCACTGCAAATTTTGCATACACTTTTTTTCCTTTTAAAAGAGTTCACATACTTGATGATAATAGGAAAAGAATTTTGTCTCTCACTTTCCTTGAAGCTGCCCAAATCATTGTTGTCAGGACAACCTTTGAAGAATTCTTGAAGAAATTGATGCCGCCTCAGGCTCCAGCCCTCAGAAGTTTGTAAAGGTGAGTTGAGGTTTTGGACATTAGTAAGTCTAGTGAAATGCTCGTTGATGATATACAACACTATTTCAATAAAATAAATTAATACTTTTATTCAACAGTAAGGTATTAAACTGAAAAGTAGCAGTAAAGACATTTGTGTTTACTTTTTTGAATGGTAGTAAATAGTGAATGTGTACCACAAGCAGATTAGTCCGCTAACTAACATATTAACCTTGTATGATACCATGCCAAACATATTGCAATTCTGTTTTATGCCGTGGAAACGGCACTATTTTATTTGAACAGTTCAATGTAACTCAAATCAAGGAATTCTCATTGGAATACTTATAGAGTTGGCTATTCTAACTACTTTTCAAACCCAAGGTCATTGCTTCAGGTTGTCTTATGTAGTGCAATTCACCAAGCACTAGAAGTCAGAGATTGTGGGACTGAAGCTGGTAAATAACATTCTTAAAGACCATAAATATTTAATATGTTGTGCAGCAGAGTAAAACAGGGTAAAGGTTCAGCTGGGTTTGGAGATGATGTGGAGACGGAGCTCTGACTGGCTCAAAGGAACAGCAGGCAACAGCAGAATGCAGAATTACCCCATGTGTGATATGGAACACTATATCAGAATGTCAGCGTCCACCATATCATAAGGCTGTTTTCGTTACTGCAGTCCTGTCCTTCTGAGCTAAATGATATGCTTTCCAGTCTCCAGTCAAAAGTAATAAATTGTAGATAAGGTGTTTTATTTTGTGTACGAGGAGACATTAAAAGCAAATGCGAGTCCTGACTTTTTAGGGGAGATGCCACATTTTATTGATAGAGATTAGTAGGGTGGACACTATTCAGGCAGACAGAGGTATAATGGAATCGGGACACGACACGGGTCGCATTCAGATCTGCGTCTAACGCTTGAGCACCAAGGTTCAGCTTGGAATTGTGCGCTTACCACTAAGCCACAGCTTAAAATGAAGAATTTGTCTTTTTATTGGCTTAAACAGAAAGTAAAAAATGCATATTTGGATCAAATTAATTTTGTATTTACCAATAATCATCAGCAGAAATGCTGCACAATGACTCCAAAAACTTACTTTAAAAATGAAAAAAAAAGTGTTATTATATATTTATTTGCAAAATATTTGATAATAAATTTTATATAATAAAAACATTCATATTTTTATTTTTAGGGCACATGATAATAATAAAGTTTAATTTGCACACCTGACAGTAATTTTGATTAAAAATATTTTATAATAAAAATAATAATATAATATTTTAACATTTTAAGGCACATAATAATATAAATGATTGTACTGGCACACTTGACAGTAATTTTAATGCAAATAATTTTATAATACATTTTATATAATGACTAAAAAAACATTAATATGTGTAACATTTTAGTGCACATAATAACAAAAATGACTGAACTGGCACACTTGAGAGTAATTTTAATGCAAATTATTTTAATTAAAAACAGAAATGTTTACATTTTTAGGGCACATAATAATAAAAATGACTTGGCACACCTGACAGTAATTTTGATGAAAAAAATATTTTTATAATAAAAATAATAATATAATATCTTAACATTTTAAGGCACATAATAATATAAATAACTGAACTGGCACACTTGACAGTAATTTTAATGCAAAATATTTTAGAATATATATTATGGAGATAAAAATCATTAATATAATATGCACAATTTTGAGAACAAAAATGGAAATGACTGATCTGGCACACTTGACAGTAATTTTAATGTAACAATATTCAAACTTAAAAACATAAATATTATATTTTAACATGTTAGAGCACACAGTAATAAAAATGACTGAACTGGCACACTTGACAGTAATTTTAATACAAAATATTTTTTATAATAAAAACAGTATTTTACATTTCAGGGCACATAGTTGAAATAACAGAACTGGCTCAACCTACAGTAAGTTTAATGCAAAATATTTTACTTTTTAGGGCACATAATAATAAAAATTTAAATAATAAAAAAAATAAAAACTTAAATGGCATACCTGACAGTAAATGTGATGAAAATATAATAAAAATGTATAATTTATAATAAAAACAATAATATAACATTTTAACATTTTTAAGCAAAAAATAATATAAATGACTGAACTGGCACAACTGACAGTAATTTTAATACAAAATATGTTATAATAAATTTTATACAATAATAAAAATCATTAATATAACATTTTAGAGAACATAAGAATAAAAACATTAATATTTACATTTTTAGGGCACATAATAATAAAAAGTAACAGCTGACATTAATAATAATATAAAATTTGAACATTAAAAAGACTTGACAGTAATTTTAATGCAAAATATTTTAAAATAAATTTTATATAATACAAATTTTTAAGAGCACATAATAATAAAAATGACTTAACTTAATCTGACAGTAATTTTGATTAAAAATATTTCTAGAATAAAAATAATAATATTTTAACATTTTAAGGCGCATATTATAAATACCTGAGCTGGCACACCTGACAGTAATTTTAATGCAAAATGTTTTAAACATAAGAACATAAGAATAAAAATAACTGACAGCATATCTGATAAAAATTAAAAACATTAATATTATATTTTAACATTATAGCACATAATAATAACATTAACTCAACTCACACTTCACAGCAAATTTGATGAAAAATATTTTTATATTAAAAAAATGTCATTTTAACATTTTAGGGCACATAATAATAAAATTCACTGAACGGGCACACTTGACAGTATTAAAAGCATTAATATCATATTTAATAATAATAATAATTTCTAATATTTTAGGTCACATAATTAATTTTTTTTTTCTAAATATATTAATTAATGTATTAGGCTCTGTTAAAGTGTTAAAATGTGATAATTCCTATTTGAATATCCTGGTCTTCAAAAGAAAGTAATTCTGAGCCCTATTATAAAGCAATACATTACCCAATTAGAGCAAACTAAAGAATGCCCAAGAGATGCATGGTGTTACAAGGAGTAATGATCCGCTATATGCGACGACGTGAATGACGGCAGATATGGATATATGTAAATATAAAAGTCCGATTAACCAAATGGAATCCTGCTGGCTCAGCTCCTCGGTTCAGGTAATAAGAAAAACACTTAGATGGGAGACAGTGATTCAGAGAGGCAGTCAGAGAAAATTCAGGTGCCTGATTCCATTAGAGCTGCAGTTTCTCATCAGAGAACAATAACCCCGACGCTTTTCATCTTTAGAAGCTCTGATTCAGCCAAATGCATGATAAAGATGGTAAATGTGCCAAAGTCTATCATCAAATGTCTCGCTGTATGTCAGTCCGGTGTGTCAGGTGTACTAATACAGTGTAAATTCTAGAGCATGCTATATATTCAGCAACTCAGCCAGTCCTTTTTACATTAAGTGGTGCAGGCAACAGAACGCTGCATTCCAGCCAAGAACGCTTACAGACAGCTGAAATAGTCCTGCTGTCGACCAGAACTGACAAAGTGGCTAGAAATGCTGGAAGTCTGGTTCTCAAAGGCTGACAGGCACACGGACGGCAGGAAAAGCCGCCAGGCGCCAGCGTAGATGGGCGGCATTGGGTTGGCACAGGGCAGACAGCTAGTCGCTTTGAGAAAAGGATGCAGACTTTCAGAAAATACTGATTTATGAAGCAGTCACGTAGGTGAAAGTAGGAGCTAAAACTGAATAAAAGTGGCTGTTTCAAGATGCTTTTTCCTCAAGTGACCTGCTGCAGTATGCTTTACCTCTATATCTTTCAAGTCCTTGTGGTTAACATTATTACTGTAAAAACCAGACCCCAAATGGGCATGTAACATATTATTTAGGTATTTTTTCTCCACAAGAATGCAAACTCCACCTGTGAACATCTTGAGATGTGAAGTCAAAAGCATCAGGGAAAAATGAAAACAGCCAATTTTAGGCTTTTAGGGACCTTAAAAAATAGTCACTGAAAATATAATGATATATGTGTCTTACAAAATATATTTGCTAGAAAATGCAAGGCTGTCGATGGAGGAAGATGCTTTTTGCCCCTATAATGGTATAGTAACAACATCTGCTAGCGAGGCACGACTTTCTGAAGTTAATCCCAAATTTGAATCATAAAAAATAAAATGTAAACTATTGTTCTGAAGTTTGGGGTTGGGCTTTTTTTATTTAGCTATTTATTTTACTACTAACTACTACTGTAAAATATTACAAATTAGCATGTTTTATTTTTTATTATTATTTTTATTGATTTTACATCATTTTTTTTTTAAATTTAATTTATTTATTTTATGTAAGTTTTAAAATGTATTTTTATATATTTATTTTTCATTTATTTTATTTATTTATTTATTTTACACTGTCACATGGTCCCTCAGAAATCATTCTAATATGCTGATTTATTTGGTGCTCAACAGCCACTTATTATTATTGTGAATGCTGAAAACAGTTGTGCTGCTTAATATTTAATAAATATATATAACTGGTATGTTATTTCAGGACTATTTGATGAATAGAAAGTTCAAAGGATCAGCATTTATTTGAAATAATTTTTGGATCAATGTAAATGTCTTTACTGTCACTTTTAATCAATTTAACGCATTCTTGCTGAATAGAAATATTCATTTCTGTCATTTGTTTCTGTAACTTTCATACATATCCTAGTGAATAACGTGTTAAAAACAACCCATCTTGGGTTATTTGGCAACCCAGCGCTGGGTAATTATCGGACAGAACACATGCTGGGTTATTTTGACCCAGCTGTTTGGGTTAAATGTTTTTTATTTAAGTCAACTGTTGTTTAAAAATTATTATATTCCTAGTTTAAAATGGACTGGAACTTATAAAAACACAAACAGAATTACTAGAGGCAATAGCAATAATCATTTATTATTAAGCAAGAACACATGGACAAAATACAGCATAGTTTACAATATTACACACATTTAAACTCGTTTAACAAGCATTTAAGACATAAAAAATGTAACATTCAAAAGTAGCATTTTAATTTTAGTGAATTCAACCGTTCTCTTTACCAAAATAGCGCTAATTCTCATGACGGTGTGCCACCGAAATTCTGGGTTACCTGTGAACTTCAGACTGACGAGATGCCATGACTGACTCCAAAAACTGCCCATAAACAAACAGTACTGACATTAGAGAACATATCTTAAGATTAAACTCAGTACAATCACGAATAAACCCCATTTATTTTATGCAAGGCAATAGGCGTTTCCATCCTGCGAAACAACCGCTGCTAACGCCGCTGGCTGACATCTCGTCTTTATGTTGCGTTGCTAAAAATAATACAATTTACAGCACAGTAAAGACTTTATAAATGAAATAAAATGTATACAAACCTTTATTTCACTGAAGAAGTGCAAATCGGCGTGTCTCCTGTAGAGGACTTAAAAAGCCTCTGACTGACTGTAACTCATCAGCTGGGTGGTTTCATCAGAGACGGGCTCAATCTAGCGGGGTAGAAACAAAATAACCCAGCGTTAAAAATGACCCAGCAGCTTAGTTACAGGAAAAACTACCCAGCACCTGGGGAAAAAAATATATTAAAAAAATAACCCAATAAAATGACCCAACAAGTTGAACCCAGCATTTGGTTTAAAAAATAACCCGGCACCTGGGTAAAAATTAGGGCTGTCTGATTCCGAAAATTTTGGAATCAAGTCAGATTCCGATTCCTGGTTCTTGAATCAATAAGATTCGATTCCAAGAATCGATTCCTCACTGTTGTTTTCGATTCTTGTTTTTTTTTATTTCACCATGACTGTAGGATATAAAGAAAAGTAGCCTTATCATAATATGTGATATATATATGTAATATATTATCATATATATTATTTTTAAAAATTACTATACATTTCTGTACTTAAATTGTAATTTTGTCTGCATTGCACATGAAATTAATCATAGCCCACAGCGCAGTTCAGCTGAATGATGTGTACTTCAACAGTATCCTTTGCGCAAAATTAACAAACTGTACACTGAAACAAACCAGAACAACACTGATATAAGAGCTTGTTGTTTATCTGTTAATCAGATGCGCTCTCCGCTACTGATATGTGCTCTCTGCGTTTTCTTTCAGAATTAGCATTGGCTGATAGTAAAGTTGAAAATACATAGAAAGATGGAAATAGGATCAAGACCCTAAATCAAGATCTATTCTGTCGTGCAGCGCTCAAAACTGTGGACAATATAAGGCCGTTCCACCGTAAAATAACTTTGAATCGTTTTGAACTGGTTCATTAAAACGATCTATCCGAAATAACCTTTTCATGGAAACGAATCAGACTTCTAATCACTATTAGCGAGCAAGGCTGCATCCTCAAACTCAAACAAGCTCAGTACCATCTCTTTTCATTCAGTTTATTTTTGTGAATCGATGTTCAGCGACGTTTGATGACAGCAGCCGACATATGCAGCGTTCGTATGATGCAGCCTTTAGTTTAAGAGGCGCCCGTAGCTTTGTTGAACTGAAAACGGCTATGAATGGGGAGTCGATTCCCCTTGATAGGATCGATTCTAACCTTTGGAATCGACTCTTGATTCCCAACGCCTTGGAATCGAGGAATCGATTCTTTTTGGAATCGACTCCCAGCCCTAGTAAAAATATTTAAAAAACCCAATAAAATTACCCAACGGGCTGAACCCAGCATTTTTTATGCCCTTTAACGTTCCTATGACATGGTGAAATGGCCCTTTCTGTTGAATTGCTAAAATTATGTCCTTCACCCTCTGAAGTCTGTATGATTGCTTTCAGATAACATCTTATAATCCTGGATGTAAGAATCAATACTAGCCGATCAATGCACATAATGCATATAAAGATGAGGAAGAATCCCTTGTCAAAAGCAGTGTATGAATTCACCCCAGCTGTGTGACTGTTTAAATATGTTCTCGCTGAAAGAAAAAGTGTCTGTGTGGGCCTAGACGCTCACGAGAACGCTTACGTTTGGTTCAATTCCATATTCAAGTGTAAAATCCTCAGTAGATCCTTTGCAAACCTAATTGAAAATTCCATTTCACGTTATTTCACCAGTGCTATTTCCACTCGGGGGCTCTTGTCTTATTCCAGTTCAAGACATATACATTACCATCCCGGTGTAGCCCTACAGCGCTACTGGTTTGAAATTAAGGATGAAATTAAGTTGAGCAAAACTAATGATGGTTGGATGAACCCTGCTTCTTTTTCCCATTTTTGGTTCCAGCAGAATCCAAACCATGATTGATGCCAGGCCAACACCGCATATTACTTCTGGCAATGCACACAGTGAAGCTTGTGTTTGTCTCACCTGAATGGCTGAGTGATGGACTGCGTGTCATTAACGACGATGTACGTTAGTCAAAATGGGGCCTGAAGACTTGGCACGCATCTATTCTAATGGCTCAGAGACGGTATGTAAGAAAAGCTCTTTGCTGATGTGGTAGTCAATTGTAAAAAATGCCTAAGGATATTCTTTTTGTTGTTTTTATGAAATTATTCATTTTTTGCAAATTGAAAAATAAATAGCAAAAAATCATTGGAACTGAGTACCATGCTGGTAAGCAGTGTTTTCAGCTTTTCTTTTTTATGTTTTCTGTTTCCATTTTCACTTTAAAAGTTTCCATGATTTTGTGGTGTTTTTGTCTTCTTTTTTTTTAAAAAATATTTAGTTTTATGTATATATATTTTTTTTGTCAAAATATGGTCATATATTTAGATTTTAGAT
Organism: Labeo calbasu; assembly: GCA_019740295.1. Lineage (NCBI taxonomy): Eukaryota > Metazoa > Chordata > Actinopteri > Cypriniformes > Cyprinidae > Labeo > Labeo calbasu. The sequence continues at coordinate 268 of JAHKKF010516644.1, read as the reverse complement.
TTATGTGGTTTTTAGTACTTCAGTTTAAAAAATAAACAAATAAATAAAACAAGTTAATATATTTTATTATAAATAATAAAATAAGGGTTTTTTTATGTCTATAGAGTTTTGTGTTTTAGTTTTGTCTATTTAGTTTTAGCTGTTTTATTACTTCAACTTAAACAAAAATTGAATTTTAATAAAATGAGAAATGTGCTAGCTAATTTATATATATATATATATATATATATATAAACCCTAAAATAAAATAAACAAAAATAAACTATAT
>JAHKKF010516642.1:0-20337 GCA_019740295.1 Labeo calbasu | reverse complement strand
TTGAGTGAATGAATAAATGGTTCATTCATAAGTTTCTTTCATTCCTCAATGAATTCATGTTTTCAAACTATTTTTCTGAGGGAATTTTAAACGAATCATGCTTTGTTTCTAAATTAATACATTTTTTGAAAGAATCGCTTGAGTGACTGATTAACCAATTCATTCACATGTCTTTTTTATTTTGTAAATGAATCAGTGTTTTTGAACAAATCGCTTGAGTGAATGAATATATGGTTCATTCATATGTTTCCTTCATTTCTAAATGAATTCATGTTGTCAAACTATTTTTCTGAGGGAAATTTTAAATGAATCACGCTTTGTTCCTAAATTAATAAATGTTTTTGAAAGAATCGCTTGAGTGACTGATTAACCGATTCATTCACACGTCTTTTTCATTTTGTAAATGAATCAGTGTTTTTGAACAAATAGCTTGAGTGAATGAATAAATGGTTCATTCATAAGTTTCTTTCATTCCTCAATGAATCCATGTTTTCAAACTTTTTTTCTGAGGGAATTTTAAACGAATCACACTTTGTTCCTAAATTAATCAATGTTTTTTGAAAGGATCACTTGAGTTACTGATTAAACAATTCATTCATACGTCTTTTTCATTTTGTAAATGAATCAGTGTTTTTGATCAAATCGCTTGAGTGAATGAATAAATGGTTCATTCATAAGTTTCTTTCATTCCTCAATGAATTCATGTTTTCAAACTATTTTTCTGAGAGAATTTTAAACGAATCACGCTTTGTTCCTAAATTAATAAATGTTTTTTCAGTCATGTATTTGCTCCTTTAAAAGAGTCGTGATGAGTGCAATTTGAATCGGATTCAGTCACGAAGAGTCACTTTAACCTCAGTTTGACTTTGAATAAAAGTCACAGACACTCCCATGGTATTTTTATTGACCTGGGCGACTTTCAAGATTGTAAACTGTGTGTAAAGTGAAAAATTGCACCATTTCGCCAGTGCCCAGCTGTGTTTGGACCACACTGAGATTCAAACTGTTACATGAATATGACTACATTGTACTGTTGGCAGATATCACAGTCTAAAGTGGTGGTCTGTCTGTAAAACTCAATGAGAAGCAAACCGTGGGATCCAACTTAACTTTCAGGCACAGCTGGCCACCGGATGACTCTCGTGGGCTGGCAGGGCCCACTCAAATGTTTTGTCTGTATGTTTTCTTTGGTGGAAACCATGAGAAACACACTTCAGATGTGAAAGTAAAGTGGCAAATGAAGCCAAGATGACAGTAAAAACTGGTGAGCTGGTTTTTACGACCTCCTCATAACTGCATGACGATTTGACTGATCCTGAAACGCAAATATTACCTAAGAAAAAAAGGTCAATCCCTTCAGCAGTAAATCACATACATTATAAGGTCTCCGTAATCATCTTTTTATGTCAACATCCCTTCAAACCGAGTCATATTTGTCTTAAGCAACACATTCCTGCAATATTTCAAAGGTCAGGGTTGGGTATCTGGATCAGGCCCTGAAATGAAGCTCTCAAATACTATACTCAGACATGCTGAAATCAGTACTGCTCCTGTCTGACTACTGTAGCAAACATCTGAGACTATGAGGACCACTGTGTACTCGAGATAGGCAGGAAGCCATGATAATAAACCTCAAAAGAAAGCAAACAGGGATTTCAATATTTACTTGGTGTGTTACTTTTTCTTGATAATAGATATGACAAGTGAACACTTAGTCACTGAACAGGAAAACTGATGGGGCGTGTTATATAATGCTAAGATCTGAGACCAAATAAATCTTAATTATGTCTTCTGAGATATGAAAGAGCTAAACTATTTCCTCTACGTGTACACTACCAGTCAAAAGTTTTTGAACAGTAAGATTTTTAATGTTTTTTAAAGAAATCTCTTCTGCTCGCTAAGCCTGCATTTATTTGATCGAAAGTACAGCAAAAACAGTAACATTTTGAAATAGTTTACTATTTAAAATAACTGTTCTCTATTTGAATATATTTTAAAATGTCATTTATTCCTGTGATTTCAAAGCTGAATTTTTAGCATCATTACTCCAGTCACATGATCCTTCAGAAATCATTCTAATATTCTGATTTACCCTTAAAAAAATAAATAAATAAATAAATATATATATATATATATATATATAATTATTATTATTATTATTATTATTATTATGTTGAAAACAGCTGAGTAGAATTATTTCAGGTTTCTTAGATGAATAGGAAGTTCAGAAGAACAGCATTTATCTGACAGAAATCTTATATAAATGTCTTATATATTACTTGCTAAATAAAAGTATTAATTTCTAAAATTTCTTTTTCAAAAAAAAAAATGCTGACTTTAAGCTTTTGAATGGTATAGTGTATAATGTTACACAATTTTTTTTTTATCCTGGATAAATGCTGATCTTTAGATATTTCTATTCATCAGATAATCCTGAAAAAATTTACTCAGCTGTTTTAAATATTGATAACGATAATCGAAAATGTTTCTTGAACAGCAAATCAGCATATTAGAATATTTTCTCAAGGATCATGTGACACTGAAGACTGGAGTAATGATGCTAAAAATTAAGCTTTGATCACAGGAATAAATTACATTTTAAAATATATTCAAATAGAAAGCAAATATTTTTAAACAGTATAAATATATTTACAATATTACTGCCTTTGCTGTATTTTGGATCAAATAAATGCATGCTTGGTGAGCAGAAGAGACTTATGTAAAAAACCTTAAAAATCTTACTGTTCAAAAACTTGACTGCTAGTGTATATATTTACATAAGCACTCTGTCAGAAAGCACACGACTCATTGTTCTTAGGCATGCACCTACATAATCTCAAGTGCTTGTACTGTCAAGCATTCAGACTACAGAGCAGACTTGGATTTGTGTAAAGAGTCTGAAGTCTGTGTTTGAGCTGAACACCAGTGTGTTGTTTATAGGAGCAAACACGTTCCCTCTCTGAATCAATAAACCCAGATGCTGTGTGTATACTTAACCTGTGGCATCTGTTTCTGAAGTGTGTGTTTGTACTTCAGAAGAACATGAGAACTACAGCTCCACTGTGCTTTGGTGTACTCAGGGAAGTGTGGAGTGAAGATCACTTTATCAGTGACAGCCCTCAAGTGGACCTCTGAACTAAACAAACAAAAGCAAGGTGCTCTGTCCACTGTCTGCAAACTGTCAGAATCATGCCACACCTGAGCACAAAACAAACTGTTTACAATCTCAGCTCAAAAGATGTCTGGAGCTTTAAGATCACTGATAAACTGAGCTTTGTATTTTAATAGATATATAACCAGACAGACAGATAGATAGATAGACAACAATTCTAATCATTACAGTGTGCTTAACCTAGCATACAGATGTGATTGATACAATAAAAGTAAGGTGTAAAATGTCAGTCTACTTAATTAAGAGGACTAAGAAGAAAGCTGTCCTGACGCTAATCTTGTAGTTCATCTTTTAAACATAAAATTTTGATTTAGGTTAATGGTTAAGCAAATTCTGGAGGACATTCCGGAATATCTAGGTGTATCCGACCAGACGAGGAGTGCTGGGAAAGCTCTTCCTCATGCCCATGCATTTCTCCTGATCCAGGAACAGAGAGTTGGCTTTGATTGACAGGTCATGCTCCAGAGCAACTTTGGTCTTCACCAGGGTTTGGAGAGTGTTCTCGGCCTCCATCAGTCTCTCTCTCAGTTTATGAATGGTGTCTTCGATCTCCCTCACCTCTGTAACCAACCTGAGAAAGAGAGAGGGAGAAAACAGAGGTTTGGTCTGATTTTTGCGTCTTAGTCTAATTTTAAAAGCAAAACTTTGCATCCAAACCGTTTCTTGACATTTACAGTTGAGGTCAGAAGTTTAAATACACCTTGCAGAATTTGCAAAATGCTTTTTTTTGCCAAAATAAGAGGGATCATACAAAGTGCATGTTTTTTTTTATTATTTAATACTGAGCTGAACAAGATATTTCACATAAAAGACAATTACATATATTCCACAAGAGAAAATAATAGTTGAATTTACAAAAATGATTTTTTTGTTTGTTTGTTTTTTTTAGTCAGTTGTTCAAGAGTCCCTTGTTTGTCTTGAACAGTTAAACTGCCTGCTGTTCTTCCGAAAAATCCTTCAGGTCCTACAGATTCTTTGGTTTTTAAGCATTTTTGTGCATTTGAACCCTTTTCAACAACTGTACGTTTTTGAGAGCCATCTTTTCACACTGAGGACAACTGAGGGACTGTTCAAAAGTTTACATACACTTGATTCTTCATACTGTGTTGTTACCTGAATGAACCACAGCTGTGTTTTTCTTTTGTGTAGTGATGGTTGTTTATGAGTCCCTTGTTTGTCCTGAATAGTTAAACTGCCCACTGTTCTACAAAAAAAAAACCCTTCAGGTCCCACAAATTCTTTGGTTTTTCAGCATTTCGAGTATTTGAATCCTTTCCAACAATGACTGTATGATTTTGAGATGCATCTTTTCACACTGAGTCTCACATGCAACTATTACAGAAGGTTCAAAAGCTCACTGATTCTCCAGAAGGAAACACAACGCATTACGAGCAGGGGTGAAAACTTTTTGAATTTGAAGATCAGGGTAAATTGAACTTATTTTGTTTTCTGGGAAACATGCAAGTGTCTTCTGTAGCTTCTGAAGGGCAGTACTAATTGAAAAAATATGATATTTAGGCAAAATAAGAAAATGTTTCTGTTCAAAAGTTTTCACCCCAGCTCTTAATGCATCGTGTTTCCTCCTGGAGCATCAGGAGCTTTTGAACCTTCTGTAATAGTTGCATATGAGTCCCTCAGTTGTCTTCAGTGTGAAAAGATGGATCTCAAAATCATACAGTCATTGGTTCAAATACACAAAAATGCTGAAAAACCAAAGAATTTGTGGGACCTGAAGGGTTTTTTTGTATAACAGTGGGCAGTTTAACTATTCAGGACAAACAAGGGACTCATAAACAACCACAGCTACACAAAAAAAAAACAAAAAAAACACAGCTGTGGATCATTCAGGTAACAACACAGTATGAAGAATCAAGTGTATGTAAACTTTTGAACAGGTTATAAATTCAACTATTATTTTCTTGTGTGAACTATATGTAAATGACTTTTATGTGAAATATCTTTTTCAGGTCAGTACTTAATAAAAAATAACATTATTTTGATAAAATATAAGGACAGTTACCTATGATGAGGATTGTCTCTGCAGAGTTCGACGTTGGGTCTGCGAGTCCTCTCCTCCAAACGGGTCTGGGCCACTTTAAGTGGGTTCTCTTTGTCTCGGATTGCCTTTTTTAAAGCTTCGATCAACATCTCAGTCTGGAAGATTTCCTGAAGGGTCTGAAAATGGAAGCAAAAAGCCAAGAAAGAGAAAGAGAGTTGATTAAGTGACAAAGTCACTTATTCTCTGTGTCTGACTTCTCGACCTTTCTCAAAGTTAAAACGGTCCAGTCAGGTACACTTATTTCTTCTGTATAAATCATATTTGACAGTCTAAAGCACTTTAATTTGTAATTAGGTTGGTTTGGTTCAATTCTGGGCAAAATTCCCACCCATCCACACAACGGAAAAAGAGCAAAAATCAATCCCCTAAGGGTAAACAGAAAGAAAATTCAGCCATTTTTTATTTTATTTTATTTTATTTATTTATTTTTTAATTATGTATCATATTTTGCATAGAATAAATTTGTGCATTACTTAATTTTCAAAACTGCATTAAACAATGTGTAAAGGATCTGAAAGGATCCATTTAAATGCATAATGTTCATAAAAAAATATTCAAGATCCATTCTAGCTACACAGACACACTCTCTCACGAACACGATTTGATGTAATCTCATTTTGACCAATCATCATCATGAATGATGGTAATTTATTGGTTACCTCATGTCTCTGATAACAGCTGTCAAGGGCTTAAACATTATGGACAGCTGACAAAGCTTCTTCATGCTCTTCATTAACCTCCTTAACAACAGACTCCAGTGTTTAGAGCTTCCTGTCTACATCTCTAGGGCATAAATAAGCAGGCAATTTATTTTGGGTCCTGTCCAGTCAAAGTGAAGTAGTAAGGAGGAAGTAGGATAGATCTCATTATTACTAAACATCAGGTGAAGTAATGACGTGATGTTCAGCATCCTATGTTTACCTTGGCCAGGTGGGTTTGCAGATTGTTCTTGGCGTCTGCCATCTCAGAGATACGGTTGGTGAAAGACACATTTACAGAGTTAAACTGGTTCCACATTTCATTTGAAGTGGCGTTGAGCAGAATCTCAATCTCATCACGGAGTTTGTGAGAGGCGGCGCGTTCGCTCTGAGAATGCAGGATGTTGTCGTCAGTGAACTTCGACCAGGAGTCTGGAAGACTGATACTGTTGAGATCATAACAAGAGTAAGCAGAGTAAATTATATCATTATTAGGATGCAAATCCTGACCATAGCATATACTACAGAACAGAACAGAACTCACGATGGGTCCATGCGATCAATCCCTCTATAGTAGCCGATTCCATCAGAGGTGTTTCTGAGATGGTGACACCTGTCATCAATTCTCTGTGCTGTGACCTTGTCACTCAAATCTCTCTCCAACTCATGCTGTGCTGCACGATTTGACCTGAGGATATTAATCAATATAACCACATGCACTGAGTTGCAAATAAGTGACCCTGGACCACAAAACCAGTCATAAGGGTCCATTTTTCACATCATCTTACACGTGATCAATAAATCAGCCGTCCATTGATGTTTGTTAGGATAGGACAATATTTGGCTGAGATACAACTTTTTGAAAATCTAGAATCTGAGGGTGCAAAAAAATAAAAAAACCGAGAAAATCGCCTTTAAAGTTGTCCAAATGAAGTTCTTAGCAATGCATATTACTAATAAAAAATTAAGTTTTGATACATTTACAGTAGAAGATTTAGAAAATATCTTCATGGAACATGATATTTACTTAATATCAATGATTTTGCCCTGTTTGCTAAAAACATACCCGTGCTACTTATGACTGGTTTTGTGGTCCAGAGTCACATATATTACTTAAAATGGATCGTATGAAGGGAAACATTGTATTTTTGGGTTATTTTTTCTGTGAGACTCACGCTAGTTGAGCAATAGCGCGGTCTAAATGCCGTCTCATTCTCTCCTGACATGACTTAATCACCTCCACTTCCTGCAAAAAAGGCAAAATTAACTTTTGTCATAGTATGGAAATTATGACTTCTTAACATTTATTATGTGGGAAGAATTTTATAGTAGTTCAAAGATTAATTTATAAGTGAGACTTGAAATTAACACAGCTTACTAAATCAGTTGCCTAAGGCATTAAAAGACTACTTTATTCAGTTTGTGGTCATTATGTAAAATATTTGACCTTAGAAAGCCACAACTGACCAATCAGAATCAGGTATTCCAGAAAGCTGTGTATTAAAGGAGAAGTTCACTTCCAGAATAAAAATGGTCTGACAATTTACTCACCCCCATGTCATCCAAGATGTTCATATCTTTCTTTCCTCAGTCAGAAAGTAATTAAGGTTTTTGAGGAAATAGTGGACTTCAGTGGTGGCTAACAGTTTGAAGATCCAAAATGCAGTTTCAATGCAGCTTCAAAGGGCTCTACACAATACCAGCCAAGGAATAAGTGACTCGTCTAGCAAAATGAACGGTCATCTTCTTAAAACAATAAAAAAAAATTTTTTTACCACAAATGCTCATCTTGCACATTGATTACATAATGATTACATAACGTGTGAAGACGCGCATATGCATTGCAGAGCTAGTGAAAGATGAGCATTTGTGGTTATTTTGTAGGGATGGGACAATACATCGATTCGTGTGCTGAAGAGAACTTGTGAGTTCGGCTGAGTGATGTAATTTCACCTCGGCTCAGAATGCTTTTATGGCACAAGATTATTGTAAACACAGCCCACTGTGAACACCCTTGTATTTCGCTTCAACTTTTTCAAATTGTATAAATGATTATTTTAGGTTCAAGTGCGTGTAAGGATTTTGAAATAAGCAGAGCACGGCTGTTTCTAAAGCAAGCAGTGCCATCTGCTGTTAAAAACTAAGTTCAGAATCGATTTGAGAAAGAATCGCGATGTGTTCGGAAAATCTCGAATCGATGCTGAATCATTTCTCAATTCGCGTTGCAACGATTTATCGTCTCATCCCTATTATTTTGTGGAATTTTTTAATGAAAATGATGGATCGTTTCGCTAGATAAGACCCTTATTCCTTAGCTGGGATTGTGTAGAGCCCTTTGAAGATGCACTGAAACTGCAATTTGGATCTTCAAACCATTAGCCACCACAGAAGTCCACTATATGGAAAAAAAACCTGAAATGTTGCTTCAAAAATTTTAATTTTTTGTACAACTGAAAAAAGAACATGAACATCTTGGATGACATGGGGGTGAGTAAATGATTTTTATTCTGGAACTGATCCTTTAATATTTGAGCTTGTTGATTGGTTTCAGGTGTTATGTGTTTACATGAAAGCTCAGGTGACCTCACCTTAATCAAATCTTTCTCTACGTGATCATGAACCAGATCAATAGACATCCGTTTCTCCCTGTGGAACAAACATTCTTGAGAAACCTGGTAAGAGATAAGAGTGAGAATGTTTATATAGATTATACAATATCTATTTTATTTTTTATATACATTTTTATATATGTTTAATAATTTAGTGGTATTTTTAGTTTATTTTATTTTTACTTCAGAACAGATGTAATAATAACTGAGGGCAGGACATCACACTTGATTACACATCCTCACTCAAAACGTGACAACGGAAGTTCTAGTAAGCAATTACATCACTATGGAAACGTCCTGTGATCTTTCTCGTGGTCATTCCCGTGAATGACGCCAGTGTCACTACTCTATTTGGAACTCATCCAGCACTAGTAGTCAGCATGTTATGGTTTGGTTTCTATGGAAACAGTGTCTTACTGTGACTCAGACGGGTAACTCTGTAAAGACAGAGGTGGGACACATTGAGGTCATTGTAGATCTGGTGTGCTTTGTGCTCAGTGTGATTGAGTGTGTATATCTTACACCCCACTAGGCTCTGTTGCCAAGTAGTTTCTAACAATGGGTCACCTGACACTCTACTGTGGTCTTTTCTAGTTACTGGGTCTTTAACTAGATCACCGTGACCCAAATTAGGTGTGGAGCTGATAAAAGACCACTAGAGCTGTGCCATGCTAGCATTCCAAGCACAGATGGAATATTTGTTACAGTAGTACAAACAAGAAACAGCTTTTAAATCTGTTTAGTATAATTTAGTATAAATCTGTTTGTATAGTTTTTACTTTTTAAAATTACAAACACATGAATAATATTACCTGCAGTGGCCCTTCGGTTTCAGCGAGTGCTCTTTCCAGCCTTCTTTTCACGTCCGTCAGTGCTGATATCTCTGTCACCATGTTGTCTATCTCATGATTGAGCTCTGATCTCCAGAAGCTTATGTCGTTTAATCTTTCGCCAATGTTTTTGCTGGTGGTGTCTTGAGTTTTGCGGGTCAGCTGGTCCTTATCCTGGATCATTCGAATCGTGTCCCTTCGAAGCCTTTCGGCGCTGTTCCGCGACGACTCTGACTCCCTGTAGTTACTCTGGTTGGACTTGTACCAGTCCTCTGGCATGTAGCGTGTACTGAGAGCCGTCCTGTTTGAAGGGTAAAACATGGTCTTGGCCCGGACTAAGTCGAGGTTGTCTCTTTGAAGGGCTGATACAGTCGGGATAGCGCTGCCACTTCTAAAGTACGAATTAGTCCTCCAGGGCATGTTTGAATTTTGGTTGAGGGTCAAGGCTGGCTGGTGGCTCCGATAACTGGATGCCGTGGTGGATATGGCTGGCAAGAAGTGGCTGGTTTTGGGCCGAGCATAAGTGGCCATCTGAGTGGATCCAATTAGCTCCATGTGTCAATCAGTTGGCCACCTTTTTCCTGGAAAATACAAAATGTGTACAGTCATTGTATGCGGTTAATAACTACTAGGCTGCATGTGTGTGTGTTTCAGACATGGAAACACTGGCATCAGGCCCTAATATCAGACTGTTATAGTTAGTCATCCAAGATGTTCATGTCTTTCTTTCTTCAGTTAAAAAGAAATTAGGGTTTTTGAGGACAACATTCCTCAATTTTTCTCCATTTGGTGGAATTCAGTGGGGATCAATGGGTTGAAGGTCCAAATTGCACTTTCAATACAGCTTTAAAGGGTATAATAAGAGTAGGAGTCTTATGTAGTGAATTTTTTTTGGTAATTTTCTAAAAAATAAAAAATTACCATAAATGCTCAGACCTCATGCATTACGTAATCACGCACACATGACATAGGCTGAGGTACCAATCCAGTGTTTACAAAGCGAACATGCAAAGAAAGTCAAACACCCTTTACAAAAAATGTTAAAACAACGATGTGGGACGATTTTAAAGTTGGAGGAGAAAATAAGATGGAGTTTTTTGCCCTACCCTACCTTTTTAAACCTAAAGACACAGTCAAAGAACTGACCGCACATGACCTTTCCAACGTGATCACGCAATGCGCAAAGACGCGCATCACAAAGCTAGTGCAAGACGAGCATTTGTGGTATTATTTTATTTTTTTTTTTTAGTAAACAACCTTTATTCCTCAGCTGGGATCATGCAGAGCTCTTTGAAGCTGCACTGAAACTGCAATTTGGACCTTCAACCCGCTGATCCCCATTAAAGTACACTATATAGGGTTTGATATACATTACAATTTGGTCAGTTACCCGGTTAATGTAGTACTGAATATGTTTTTCCTCTAATTTATGCTGTCTAAACCACGGACAAAACATGGAAGCTGCTAATTATACAGAGAAAGATACATCCGAGCAGTATTGATTAAGATATTAGCCTACTATTTTACCTACCTGACCGGAAATGATAAGAACAAACATGAATGTTAAAGATTTTTGCCCTGGAAATCCTGGTTCAGTTTGGCCAACCGCAAACGCCTTTTGTTCCCCAGACAGTTTTTTTTTTAACTTCTCCTTGATTTGTTATAACTTTTGGCAGTCTATATGTTTTTCTTGGTCCAACCGATTAGTACAGCCCAAAACATGACAATAATTGACCATTTTCAGCAGCAATAATCAGCAAAATATGCGAGTTTTGTTCGGTTCAGTGTCACCAATATGGCCGATTGATGATGCGTCGTGAAAAGACTATATAGAGAAAAATCCTACAATGTTTTCCTCAAAAATCTTAATTTCTTTTCGATTGAAAAAAGATATGAACATCTTGAATGACATATAGGTGAGTAAATTATCAGGATTTTTTTATTCTGGAAGTGAACTAGTCTTTTGAGCTTTATATATTTGTTAAAGTAATGAATGAAAGTTATCATAACTTATTACTTAAACACGCAAAGCATTTAAGAACTTTTTCACTGAGCTTTTAAATAACACTTAGAAGAAGAAGAAACGCTTTAAAGCATGTTCTTTTAAAATATTCTGTATTCTATTTTATCTGTTGTTATATACAAGTGAAATAGACAATGCAAAATTAGCCAGTCGCTTTGAACAACGTGAAAATATAAAAACGCAAATATCGGAACAGAATATTATTTTAGCTGCAATGTTTAATCTTGTCCCAAAATGCGCCAAATTGCATAACAGAAAGCTCAAACTGACTAAATACTCGAGCAAGATAATCTGTAAAAATGTTAATGTAATAGGTTATATAATAGATTCATTTATGAGCTGTAAACTCACCTTGTGTTTGAATCTCTTCTGTCACTCTGAAGCGCTTCTGCACGTGTGCAGTCTGTGCACCGCTGACAGGTGTAATCGCGCACCTGTGTGCAGAAGTGTGGAGACCTTTACGCATGCGCGATCTCTAGCTCTGCATTATTGATAGAAAAGCCCTTCAGTGCTCATCATTCCGCGAATCACTTCAGTAAGAGCTCAATCGAAAGCACAGTTATCCAACACTGCTGCTGGTTTAGAGACGGGTAACCAGTGACAACCAAACACATGGATAAATAGACGGGGCAAGTCTATAAATAAACAATAAACATAAACAACATATACCATGTGTTATACCATGTATATATGCATACACACACACACATTTTTTTACCGGGTTCAGTGATGCATCTATACAGTATATCTCTGCACACACATGATTTTCACTTCATGCTTTCTGGGCAGTCAGACCCCCTGATGAGTTAATGGACAAGTCTCTAGAAACTAGCAGTAACAGTTCAGAGGGGTCAAAGTGATCAGCCGTGATGCATTGGGACAAAGGGTCATTCTGACCCACTGAGAGATAGTATCATTTGGCATACTTTCATGCCATTTTATGCCAAACATGCTACTGAAAGTACAAATTTTGCATTTCTTTTTTATCAATAAGATTTGTATCCATTCATAAACAGTGTTTTTCATTTGCAACTGTAAATGTTAATGCAAATAAGAACAATCATCCTCAACTCTGCATTCAGGGCGGGTGTCTGAGAGTGCAGATAATCTCTGTGTCTTTGGTCTAACATTTCAGAAGTGATGACATGTAAAAGCGGAGACTTCAACATGTGCTGCTCTAATGACCATTAAACAGAATGTGCTTGGTATAGTGACACCTGGATATATGTGCAGAGAAAACAGACTTTTATTTGTGTTTGTACTAGAAAATATGGTACAGTTAATATTTCACAGATGACATAGGCTCGAGCTCTTGTTGCAGGGGTGCGGTACATCTGGACAGGAAACACAGCTGGATGTGTGAATGTAAATGTTGAGTCGAAAGGGAGAACCACTGAACCACCTCTGCTGAAAGCTGTACTGTATGTATGGACTAATGTTTTGAGGATAGAGGATAGTTGTAGCATGACTGGTATTTCAACTAAAGTGTCCAGCTGGACTGAAGCAGGAATTTCCAGTATAAAGCACACACCCTTGAGAAACTCAGTACGGCATATATACACATTAAAAACGTTTTGTCAGTCTGAAACATGATCTGTTCTATGAAATTATATCATCATTAAAGGAACAGTTAACCCAAAGAAAAAAATAATAATTATGTCATCACACCCTCATGTTGTTTTAAATCTGTAAGACTTTTGTTCATCTTCGAAACACATATTAAGAAATTTTAGATGAAATCCAAGAGCTTTCTGACCCTGCATAGACAGCAACGCAACTGAAACGTTGAAGGCCCAGAAAGGTAGTAAGGACATCCATAAAATAGTCCATGTGACATCAGTGGTTCAATCATAATGTTATAAAGATACAAGAATATTTATTGTGTGCAAAGAAAACAAAAAGAATAACTGTATTCAACATTTCTTCTCTTATGTAAATTAATGGAATGAAAATTAATGACAAAATTTTCATTTTTGGGTGAATAATCCCTTTAACATTATGTACAAATGTGTAATTATATTTAAAAAGTCATTACATTTTTATGTGTAATTGAAACTAAATTAAACTTAATTTTAAGTGTCATTATATTATTAAAACAAAATAAATAAAAATGGTTTTAAATTTAAACTTTAAAACATTAAATACATATCTCAACTGTAAAATAATTTTTTGTCAATGTTTAGCATTACATCACTCACTCAACAGTGGTTCCTGAATGGGTGCCGTCACAATGAGTCCAAAGAGCTTATGAAAACATCAAAGTAATCCACACCACTCTAGTCCATCAATGAATGTCTTGTGAAGTGAAAAGATGTGTTTATAAGAAACAGACTTGATTTCAAACTATTATTTCTGGCTAAAATACAAGTTCTCTATCCATAATATTTCTTTCTCCAGTGAAAAATTCATGTTGTCTAAATCAGGAGAGAAATATGCACAGATCAATTGAAAACAGTTCTAAACATATGTAGGTGGACTTTGATGTGCAAGGACAACAGGTGACTGACTTTTTCAATAGAGGAGGCATTGTTATGAATTATGAACTGGTATTTTGATCAGAAGAGGTGGTTTAAAGTTTAGTTCCATATCCGAAAAGATACTTTCATAAAAACTTTAATAGTACGCTTACTAGAATAATACTAATGTTTTATGTTTGCAACCACAAAATTCCATTGTTTTCCAAGAAACCCCACACTGTCATGCCTACCATTATTTGTGTACACATTCATCTTTCTGAATAGAGGGAATCTGAGCTATGAATCTGTGAGCTAGGTGAGAGGACACCTTCTAATTATTGCATGGCCCCCAATACCTTCTCTCCCCCCTCCATGAGGATGGGTTACCGCTGCCTTATCAATGATTCATTCAACAGGAAGAAAGCACACTGGGCTATTTAACACAGTATAATCATCCGTGTGTCTTGTTACAGCCCAGGCTAAGAGACGCACATACACGTCCAGGACTGAGGCTGGGTGTTGTGTGTTTATCCCGGCTGGGCTTGTGTCTCTCAGTTCTGAAGAGGGTGTTGACATGTTTTGACTCATGCAAAAGGAAAATCGCTTTGCCGCCGAGTCTCAAAGTCATTCTTCATGTGCTGGAATGCAACATGTGGGTTTGTCTTACTGCGGAAGGAGGGAAAGAATAAAAACCAGTCAATTTTTGTGGGATCATGTTTGTACATTGCAACGTTAAAAACTGCGGTACTGTCAAAAATTTGAATTTATTTATTGATAAATTCTTAGAATTTGCAGGCAGAAATTCATTTTAAAATGCTTCTAAATTTTTTGTTATTATTATTATTTTACTGCTGGTCAAGTGGTAGTTTAGAAATTTAAAAAACAAAGTACATAGTTAATAAAAAATAAATTTATACACATTAAATAGTGTTTCATTGATGTATTTTCCAAAATGCAACTGTACTTACATTATCGGGATGTTGCTTGTACATTGCAAGCCTACAGTAAAACTACACTACTATCATAAATGAAAATTTATTAATGAACTCTTAAATCATGAGCTGCAACATTTTCTTAATCAGTGTCTCTTTTTGTGATTAAGAAGCTTATTTTTACAGTATAGCTGCTTAAATATCATCCTCAGCTCTGTAATGCAACGTTTTGGACTTTTGCTCTCTTCCTGTTGCTCTCTTTGCCAACGGATCAGAGTTTCTCAATGTGAGCCTCCCCAACCGGAGCCCCTCTCTGTTATCCCGCTGTGGTTTTCTCCCTGATGTCTGTGTCTTTACTAAAATAACACTGCATGAATTCCCTGTTAGGCAATCTGGCCAACAACCTACAACAGGGGAAGAATAGTCACTCTTTTATTATTATTATTATTTTAATGTGGACATTTGATAGATCTAGTTTTTGTAATGTGGAAAACTCTTTCCACCTGAGAGTAAAAAAACAAAATTTATTTCTTACAAATGCGACTTTATAGCAACTTTGTCTAAATGTGTTTTTTTATCTCACAGTGTGACTTCTTATTTTAATCACAATTACTTACTCTAAGATTAAAAAAATATTCTTTACGTTGCTAACCACAACATGAAAAAGTGCCGTTTTAGATTTTTCTGTTGAACCGCAGCTTCTCACCAGGTGGTCTAATATCACATCGGTTTTCTATGTCAACAGGGTAAGCTGAGATTCAAACAGGGCGTAGTGCCAGTGATCTACTGTATCACTCGACACACATTCTGACGCACACACACACAAACACATCAGGCCTCATGTCATTGCCTCTTCCCATGTTGAATATGCCCTGTAAAGGCATGAAGAACAAACCCACGGTTGACGTCCATTGCCCTCCGAACAGCAAACACCTCCCTAGTACCCATAGGCTTCGACCTAGAACGTGAGTGTAACTTTAGAGCATCCTATATTTACCCTAGTACCGTGCGTCTGGAGGGTCTGCGGTGTACTACTGCATGCCATGAATGCGTGAGAGGACAAGCCCATTTTATGAACGCTATGGAGTCTTGCAAAGAGCATTGGTTTTCAAACTATGTGAAACGCATATTGCATTGTGGCTATTAAAGGGATAGTTCACCCAAAAATGAAAATTCTGTTATTAATTACCCTCATGTCGTTCCAAACCAGTAAGACCTTTGTTCATCTTAGGATCACAAATTAAGATATTTTTGATGAAATCCAAAAGCTTTCAGACCCTGCATAGACAGCAACGCAACTGACACATTCAAGGCCCAGAAAGTAGTAAGGACACTGTTAAAATAGTCCATCAGTGATTTAACCATAATTTTACGAAGCTACGAGAATACATTTTTGTGCACAAAAAAAACAAAAATAACAATTTTTAAAAATTGTGCCTTGAAACCTTGCTGTTTTGTTCTCATTCCACAGCTTGTGTCTCAAGCTGCGATTTTAAGTCCCCATGAAGTAAACATGGAAGTTTTCTGGCTTTCAGTATGAATATGTTCTGTAAGGTTATCTGTAAGCTAGTGTGCTCCAAAAACAATGACAAAATTCGCATTTACAACATATAAGCTTTCAAAACTTACAGTCTATAACTTCCGTTAATATGGATAACGATTTTGATGACATCACCCTGCACTTCAGCTTCTCATTAAACCTTCTATCCAATCAAATGCAGAATTGATCGCACTGTTAAAGTACTACTAAATATGCTGTTCTGCTTATTTATGCTGACTAAACCATGGAAAAACGTGTGGAAGCTTCTAAATCATACAGAGAAGGACTTAATAGATGGTAAAGATACAAATGAGCAGTATGAATTAAGATATTACCTGACTGGAAATGATAAGAACAAACACAAATGTTGTCAAGAATTGCCCTGGAAATCCTAGTTCAGTCTGGCTAACTACAAAGGCTTTCTTTCCTCAGTCTTTTGCACTCTTCTCCTTGATTTGTTATAACTTTTGGTAGTCTATAGTACTCCAATTGCTTTTCCCGGTCCGATCGATTAGTAGAGCCCAAAACATGACAATAGTTGGCCATTTCAGCAGCAATAATAGGCAAAATTTGCGAGTTCCTTTTGGATCGTTTGGCATTGTTTACCTTCTGTGCAGACGTGTGGCTGAAATCGGTCACTTGTTCACGGAATTTGTCTTTTCTGTATGGTAGTGCACTATATAAGGAATAGGAAACGATTCCGACAGTGTAAATGTGTTTTCCATTGTTTTCCAATGAAGTCTGGTTTCGCGCTATGTCACACGAACCGCCTGCTCCCGTTCGTAGACACTATAGCACGGAGCGGATCATATGCGTGAATCGGCGCAGTCAGACCACAAAATGTATCGGACACATTTGAATGGACCCTTTTCACAAGCCTGTGATGACGCGTTTTAACGGTCATCATCATCATAAATCCTTAAAAAAAATGTATATTTTGATTTTTTAAAAATACGTATGTGCATTTATAACACTATATTTTGTATTACACTACCTTTTCATCAAGTTACCAAAAAACTAGTTAATGCTATGCGAGGGTGTTTCTAATGCCGAGGAAGGGTAAATTTGACATTGTTCTCTCTTCTGACTGCCGATATCAGTCTCTCTCAATTTTTTTTTCCTACTACTATCGTGTAGTTTTTCTTTTGTTATTTGAGCAAATGAGAATGCAAAAAATATATTTGTGGTACTCTCCCATTGACTGCTATCAGATTTTAACCCAACTATGACGACTTCCGCTATGAGAAACCCGGAAATGTGAGAAAGGTCCATTCTACACAGAATGCTATATTTTATAGCGATATGGATGAGATTGTGGCCGTCGTATGCTATCAATTGCAGCTTTATCGAGCTTAACGGCTCTGGATAGGGTTGCCAGGTTTTCTTAATAAAGCCCACCCAGTTGCTACTCTAAACTAGCCTAATTGCGTTTTGGGGGTCCTCTAGTAAAAATGGTGTTGTGGGGAATAAAACCAAATTTTTTGTGTCAGGGTTCCAGTGTTAAAATTAATATTTCGGGGGCTAACAGGTTAAAATAGCCCAGTTCCACGGGAAAATGGCGGACTTGTCAATACTAGCTTTGGCCTGAGGTTAAGGCTAGAAGGAATACAGCTCTAGCTACTGGGCATGTGCACATCAATCTAACGTTATTTTTGTCACACTGTACAACAATACAACTGATTTTGTATTATAGTAAGGGCTAAGTTTAGGGCTGGGGTAAGTGTAGATGTTAAAAAAAAAACACAATCCAATAGGTAGAACAATTCATTTCATTGTTAGTTTCCAGTCAGAGCTGTATCCCTTCTAGCCACAACCCTGGCCCACGTTGTGATATAAACTAAACGCTATTGGCTACTTAAAAAAGGATGCGGGACTGCTTGATATGTTACACCCATGTCTTCCTGTTTCGGTTAAAATTATGTCAACACATAGAATAACTTTGCATGTTTCAAGCACTTCAATGGACCTCTTAAGAGTTATTTAACAAAATGAAAAGATGCAAAATGCAAATGAAATGGTTAAACACATCCGCCTAATGTATGTTTACGTGGAAAAATGTTAAAAGCAGAGCAGCGAACTACAAAAATTTGTTCTGAACAGCCCATTAAAGATGAAATGTTTTCACGTAATTATGCATTTAACAAAGATTTTTAACAATACTTTGTAGCATTTCCCTGGTGAAAAAAAAACAGCTTAAACCAGCCTAGGCTGGTCTTAGCTGGTTTAAGCTGGAAGTAGCTGGTTTTAGCTGGTCTAAAAGCCAAGGAAGTGGCCAAAACCCCTCTAAAACCAGCCTGCTGACCAGCTAAAACCAGCCAACCATCTTAGGCTGGTTTTTGCTGTTTTTTTCAGCAGGGTTAACAAATGTAGCGGAGGGAAAATGTAGTGAAAGGAAAACAAACAAAACATACATTTCTATAATTTTCACATGACTTCCAAAGAGTTGAATTTTAGTACAGGAGTCATATGGACTGTTTTTATGGTTCTTTTATGGTATTTTTTGGTCATTTTGACTACTATGGTTGCTGTGAGCTGCATTTACTGATTCTTATTCTTTTGAGTCATCAAAAAACTGTTTGGATTGATAATTGACAGAAGTGTCACATTCAAACTGTCACATGCAAAATGGAAATTGATAGATAAATTGCTGTGCTTTTATTATCAATCAATGCTCTCGGAGGGCTGGGTGGGATGGTTTTCGTTTTAACACTATGAGATCTGACACTGGCTGGTATTCCACAGGATCAGATGGATTGAGAGAGAGAGAGAACCTGATGCTTGATCGCTCAAATGACGGCACTGCAGGCTTCAGGTTTCCATGCTGAAGAGGGTTTGATGGCTGGTTATCTGAGGTGAGGTAAGGATGGATCGTTCCATCTACATTCCTCTACATTACTGGGCCATAATTCACCTCATCCATGAACCTCTACACAGAACACATGTAACACATAAAGCCTGGAAATGCTGACTTAGAGGAAGTGATGCTATTTACTATCTAAACACCATTGAAATTCAGGAACATTGCATCAGGAAAGAGCTTGGCCGGCTTTGTAATAATTTGGGTAGGGTCTGTGTTTACCTTTCCTCTCTGAATCCATCAAGTGTCAGTCATGGAAGATTAAACATCCTGCTTTGTTAAACTAGTGGCCTCTCTTTCCTCTCTAGCTGCGTGTTTATTCAAACCTACATGTTGTCAGTTGTACAATTTCTATACCAATGATCAAGAGATTGAGTTATGTAAACTGGTCCCAGACATGTGTAAATCACATGTAACATCTCTGAATTAGTGATTAGGTTGGCAACATGGCAACCATAGTTTCCTCACTGTTGTCATGGGCTGCCATCACACCTGAACAGGAGAGTAACTGAGGCATTAAATCTGATTGGTCAACAGCAGCCCCCTACTGAGACACAGGCGTCAGGAATATCATTTGCCTTTAAGAGATTCTAATCTAAAGAATTTGATTCACCTTTGCACACCTTTGTGAGAAAATGTAAAATTATCATTGTTTCATTCTGCCGCTTCAGGTTTTTTACATCAAATAGTGTGTTAATAGCAAGTAATTATTTTTCAAATATTTTATTTTATTTTAGCTGCTATATTTTTATGTTTCCTTTAAGGTTTATACATCAAACAGTGTGTTAACAGCAAGTAAATATCTTCCAAATAGAATTTTAATTTAGTTAATTTATTTTATTTTATTATAGCTTCCATAGTTTTATGTGTCTCTTCAGGTTTTTACATTAAACAGTGTGCTAATAGCAAGTAAATGTTTTCCAAATTTATTTTATTTTATTTTATTTTATTTTATTACCTGCCATAGTTTTGTGTTGGTCATCACAAACACATACATCAAATATTTTTTTCCCTTCAGGTTTATTCATCAAACAGTGTGTTAATAGCAAGTTAATATTTCCAAATAATATTTTTATTTTATTTTATTTTATTTTATTTTATTTTATTTTATTTTATTTTATTTTATTTTATTTTATTTTATTTTATTTTATTTTATTTTAT
>JAHKKF010516641.1:0-10138 GCA_019740295.1 Labeo calbasu | reverse complement strand
GCCGCGGACCCCGGCGGGGAGCAAGTGCGGCCGCCGGACTCCGCCCCTTACCTGGACCCTTCCCTTCTGAACACTGCCCCTCCTTCACGGATTCCCTTTACGTCGAGGACACCAGATCCCCCCATTTATTTTGGACACTTTTCCCCCTTTTTGGACACTTTCTGTTTATTGTTTAATAAAAGCCTCTCCGAGGCCTGACGTCACGCCCACTGTGTCTGTCGCTTTGCTCCACACCCGTGACAGTATGTGTACATTAAAAGTACCATTCTACCGGAAGCGAGCGGCAGCAAGAACTAAATGAAGATAAATGTTTTGGCGTGTGATGTGTTTACTGAACCAATCAGATAAGAGTAAATAGAGTCGGCGAGAGTCTCATTTGATTGGCTACAAAAAGGTTGTGGACCCGCTTCCCCCTCACGCTTGCAAAACTCAACGAGTGAGAGAATCGTGCCAAAAGTGTAAGCGCAGATAAAAGAAAGATGGAGCGGTACATATCGGATTATTTCGGCAACTTTGTGTCCTACATACACAACAAGTCATTTAGACATTTGCAACAGTTTGTTTTTCACACATACAGATTGGTCCTACGCAGTCAGTCTGTTTTGCAGATCTTTAAACTGTTGTTTTCGTGTGCAAATCACTGTTCACAGGCTTGCAGTGCTTTTGACTGTATTTTAGCTAAAAAGGAATGTGCCAAAAGTGTAAGCGCGGAGAAATGGAATTCGGAAGAATGCAGATCGTATTTATTTTGCGAAAGCATGAAGCTGCAGTTTCACAATACATGAATTACACTTACCAGTAACAGTAAAATGCTGCAAATCTTTTTTTCTTATGCTTGAAATGCTATTTACACTTTTACAAAGCTTCTCTTGCGCATGCAAATTTAATTTACACTTACAGTCTTAGGTACACTTGCACAACATACACTCTTCACATGCAAATCTTTATGGCATTATTTTATCTCCATACACTTAGTATTCGACTGGTGTAGGCCACAGGCTTGAGCCCGCCAGGATGCTCCTGATTCAACACGGCACCAAGGCCGCTCAGACTGGTGTCCACAAACAGTCCAGGGCATCATCGATCCTGGGAGTGGTGTACTGATCTGGGATGGTACGAGCATTTAGGGTTCAGTAGTCGACGCACATTCTGATTGCCCCGCTCTTCTTTCGTGCAATTACTATGGGAGAGGCATACGGACTCCTTGACTCCTTAATAATTCCAGCCACCAACAGTTCTTTGATATGGCGCCGTACATCCTCTATGTCCGCAGGAGCGATGCGTCTGGAGTGCTCTCGGAATGGTTTGGTGTCTGTCAGTCTGATGTGATGTTCAACTCCACAAGCTAATCCCACTTTCCACTCGCCAGTAGAAAAGACATCACCCCTGGTTGACAACTTCTGTCGCAGTCTCAGTTCCCAGGGTTTAGGAATAGATGACTCACTGAAATCAAACAACGTTGGGTCTATTACTTTGGAGCTGTTGGAACCTCCTAAAGGCACTGCAAGCTTGTCTGTGGGATACACGTGGGCAACTACGGTTCCTGCTGGAATAGAATTGACCTTAGATGTTTCATTATGAACCAGGACTTGGATGTTTTTTCCATCTACGGCCGAAGATGGAAGTACTACAGGGGTTATGAATGTCCCAGCAGGAAGACTGTCTGCCTCAGCGGTGTCTACCACAAAGATCTCAGTTCTCAGAGGTTTGTCAGTCTCCATTTGACAGATGACATGTACTTGTAGATGACATGTAGACTCCTCTACGTCAGTTACAGAAGCAGGGAAGGTGACATCAACAACTATATACCCCTTATATGGGCAACTGAATGAACTGAGCCCCCATATTGACAATCCAGTCAGCGGGCAAATGGGCACATCTGGGAGATTTCTGGAAAACCAGGTGTCGAACACAATCATCACCTGTGATCCAGTGTCTAGCAGGGCTTGACATACATGACCATTAAGCTTCACATCCACAGTTGATGCTGGTCCAACTAGGCCTTTGGAAAGACTGCTGGATTCATAGACTCTTTTTTGGAAAAATAGGTTTGGTTCTGGGCTTTTCTGTTGTTGTCGTCAGTCTCATACTTCTCACTCTTTGCTTGCCGCAGAGAACGGAACAGATTTTGAATCACTTGATCAGAATTTGGCGGAGCTTGACACTTTGTCGCAATATGGCCGTCCTCTCCACATCTGTAGCAGAAATAATCATCTCTTATTCTTGCTGACTTGCCTTTCAGGGACGTGAAAGAAGTGGAGGGTTTTGGCCTGAGGTGAGTGGTGAGTAGAGCTGACACTCATATTGGCTAACTGCTGCTGCGGGTGTTGAACCTGTTTTCTTAACTCTTGGACTTCAGAATTGTCAGTTTTGTCAGTCTACTTTATCTGCTTTTCTTTAGGTTTATTTACCAGAGATGACGTAGACACTGTTTTGGACTCACCTTCACATATCTGGGTTCTTAACTTTTAAATCTCAGCCTTTAGTTCCTGGATGACAGAAGTGCTGGCTCTTTCATCCTTACTGTATTGTATGGCTTTGGCTTTAGCAGACATTCTGTGGCGAGATGCTTCACTCTCCTCTGCCTCACATATCTCCTTCAGCAGGTTCAGAAAAGAAGGTGCGTGGTGTTTCCTTTCTCTTAGCCACAGCTAGAGCAACATCATGTCTGAGTTCACTGTCCCTCGAATTAGCTGTTCAATTCGTACCTTATTAATGAGTCCTGCGGACAATCCATCACGTTCTACTACTTTGCTGAGCATCTTCTCTATCCTTCTCAAGAATTCAGAGAGTCTCTCACTCCAGTACTCTGGTGCAAGAGACGAAACTTGAAATACAGGTCCTCACCAGACTCAGATGATCCGAAGGTGCTCTCTAATGCTTCCAAGTACTGAAGTGCACTTGCCTCATGACTGGAAAACCACACAGCTCTGATGATCTCCAATGCAGGATCCTTGAGGCTTTCCACAATTCGCCGTCGTTTTTCTTTTTCAGAACATTCACACTCAGTTATCATGAGCCTCGCTTGCTCAATCCAGGTATCCATATTCTCCTCTCCTGGGGAGGTAGGAACTACAGCTGAAAACGTGTGCAGGCGTCGGTATGCGTTGGTGTCACTGGGATGCTTTAAGGCCTTTTCCAGGACCTCACCCACGGCGCGTATGATGGACTCGGGGGAACTGTCAGTTGTGCTGCGGGGAGTGAGCAAGGCTTGTACGTCACTAAATGACTTAAATTCTTCCATCAGGAACTTAGCCAGGCATTCTGTAAATCCTCCAGAGGCAGGGTCAGGTACAGATTCTCTTGCTTGGACTGCTATGACTGTCCATGGCTCTTTCCTTTCTCCAGGTGACACTTCTGGAGGTAGGCGTTTGTGGTCAGTCGCTTGTTTGCATTCACACAACACCAGCAGAAAGCGTGAGTTGGGTCCTTCTTCCTAAGACTTTTACAGCTTTCATTATTTCTTCAATAGCTGCACCATCTGTATGGGCAGGCACATTTATCAACATTAATGCATGACTCTCATCAATGCCAGCCTCTTTGCACCAGCTGTATAACTCTGCTTGTAGACTAGGGTCATTTGTTAAAGCCATGATGACTGTTTAACCACTTTTCAGTTACTTCAATGAGATGGCAAGATGTGCTTGGGCTTAGCTGATCTGATCCGTCTTTTTTCTTTCAGGAACTTATCAGTGACGTACCAGAGGGAGATCCTGGACGAGCCCCCACTTTGTGTAGCGCCCCCTACTTTATTTTATACCAGTTTAGTAAAGGGGCAGCACCAGGTTCAATAATCTAGTGCCTAAGAGATGTTGTATTAAGGCTCTTCTGATGTCAGTAAATGAAATGCTTCTCTTTCAGAAAATGCGTTGAATAAAATCTATGCTAACACAACTTCACTGTGTCAAGAATAAACTCTTTTGAATTAATGAAACACTTGGAAAAAGTAGAAAAATGTACAGAATTTAATTAAAGTAAGATCACAAAGTAGAAATAGATAAAAAAAAAAACAAGTTTCACGTGGTGATGTAATCACACAATCAAAAAGATCTCTGAGTTACTAAACTGACAACAATGTCAAATACACTTCGAATAAACTGCACAACAAACTCACTTTGAGTGTGAAGTATCACGTTAAATACTCACAGTTCCTAAGCGCGCTGAATAACACTGTATAAACTGATATTAAACATTTGTGGGCCCACACACACACACACAAACCAGTGATCCACAACCCACCCCGTTGCGGGCCTGGAACATAGCTTGTGTTCGTGGTGGCCAGAGAAACTGAAAATTGGCCCCTTCACTCTCCTGAGCACAAATAAGTCAACAACAATACCTCAATTTCAGGTGCGATGCCAACTGCAATTGGGGATCCTGTGTTAGGCCTCCTGCACATCCTCGTCCTGCTCGGTCCCGGGCCGCCGTTGTGGGTCACCCTCCAACGCAGCCAGAGGAACCCCAGACCGCACGGTGATCTGGGGTGCTATCTGGTCTCCCTCATCCGATCACACAACAAATTCTTGTTGATTTCAGTCCTTGTGCTCTTCTTTTACGTTATTTTTTAGGATAACTTGAAGCTCAGTCTGATTAAACGCTATTTACAAGCGAACGACGTAACCGCAATGGCGGAAAACCGTACACGGAGAACTCGGATATAAACAACAAAATAAATGCCACAACCTGAGTATACACACTCACTATATACACTTCAAAGTACTAATATGGTGGTTTATCGATTAACTTCTTGATAACTGTAATTACTCCAGTCTGTATTTCAATCGTTCTGGGGTGCGTCTCCCAAAAGCATCTTTAGCCAACTATGGTCGCAAGTTCCGTCGTTACCAACATAGTTCAACGATTCAGTGTTTCCCGAAACCATTGTTCAAACAAACATTTGCAAACAGCATCACAAACTTGCGTAGTTGGAACTATAGCTCTCGACCTGTGGTTAGAAGCATAGCTCCTTGTTAGTAAGACATAAATATTGCTAATACACAGTGTTACAGGTTACACGTTGAGCAAATAATAACGTTAATGTCTTCCATTACATTTGGTTGGAGAGTCAAGTCAAGAAAGATTTTTTTTTTTTTTTTTTACTGTAGATTACAAATTGTACTTGGTGATCCAGTGTAAAATACAGCATAAAATGGCAGTTTTTTGTTTAAACATTATTCATTTTTAACGCTAATATTTTTTTTCTGGGTCCACCCAGTAGGTAACCAATCGGTGGATGACTGAACACAGTGAAACACAGACTTTTCAAAAGCCTAAGTGTTATAGCCATTTATCAACATTTTACTTAAGCGTCTAGGCTGAGCACACTTGTAACTTAAATGCTGGCAAAATGAAACATTCCCGTGGCTATGATACAGTACAGTAAAAATTCTAGCTGCCAGCCTCGACCCTCTCGCCTGTTTCACGGACTCTGATTCTCTCCACCTGCCTCGACCCTTTCGCCTGTTACACGGACTCTGAACCTAGCCGCCTGCCTCTTGACATTCAGCCTGTTTTGTGTTTATCGCTATTCTGTGTGCTTGTTCAATAAAGAAGCTGCAGATGGATCTTCATGTGTCTGACTCGTCATCACAGAARWCTTCGCCGAACAGCGATCCAGCAGCTATCATGCAACTCTCTTCRGAGCTATCCGCCCAAGCCAACCAGCTCGCCATCCACCACCAACAGCTAACCCGGCTAACCTCACTAACGGAGGAGCTAGTGAAGACTCTGCAAAGTTTTACACCAACCGCTCCCGCTACCCCACCGAATGCTTCACCGGTAAGCCTCCCAACTAGTTTACCATCTACTGTCAGCCCCCGTTTGGCATTTCATGGGGAACGGGCCAAGTGTAAGGGATTCTTATTGCAGTGTTCGCTCTTTGTAAATCAACAACCGGCTTTGTACCCCACTGACTCTAGCAAAATTGCGTTTGTATGCTCACTGCTCACCGGAAAAGCTTTGGATTGGGCTACCGCTGTGTGGGGAGCGGATAGATCGGCTTTTCCAAATTTCGAAATTTTCCTGCAACGTTTTAAAGAAGTTTTTGTTTACCCAGCTGGCGGAAAGAGCGCCGGGGAACAATTGCTAACTCTGACTCAGGGGAGAGGAACGGCTGCCGAGTTTGCACTTACCTTTTGAACACTCGCCGCACAAACCGGGTGGGTCGAGGACACCCTCAAATTGCTTTTTCGGCATGGATTGAGCGCCGATGTACAAGCTGAGCTTGCATTCCGTGACGAAGGGAAGAACTTGAATGAATTCATCGAGTTGACAATACAGATCGACAACTTGATTCGCTCACGCCAACCTATCTGTTCGACATCACTCACCTCTTCCTCGGCTGCCTCCGGCGTTGAACCCATGCAACTGAGCTACACACACCTGACTCCTGAGGAAAGAGAACGCCGAATTCAGTTGCATCTGTGCATGTACTGCGGTCAGTCTGGATATCTTAAGTCTTCATGGCCCGTGCAACCCAACACTTCTACTCCTCGAGCGGTGAGTTCTGGTTCTCAACACCAATACCCCACTACATGTGTCAAGATTCCTGTACAGTTGTTTATGGGTCATAAGTCCGTGAGCGTAGAAGCTTTACTAGACTCTGGGGCAGCGGGAAATTTTATGTCTAGTGACTTTGCTTGTGAACATAATCTTCTCCTAACCCCTTACACTTGTCGTTTGGCAGTGGAGGCGTTAGATCGCCGACCTCTTGGAGAGGGAAGAATAACCACCATCACTGAGGAACTGCGTATGCAGATCGGCATGTTACATTCAGAGTCAGTGTCATCCATTCACCCAATCACCCTCTTGTTCTCGGATTACCTTGGCTACACAGACACGATCCATACATCTCCTGGAGAGAAGGTGAAATCAAACAGTGGAGTCAGACCTGTTACGAGCACTGTCTATCTCATGAACCCATCGTACCCGTTCACACCGTCTCCTGCACAGAGGAGCAACCTAAAATTTCCGGGCTACCCGCCGAATATTATGATCTTTCCGAAGCATTTAGCAAGGTAAAGGCTTCGCAACTTCCACCTCATCGTGCTAATGATTGCGCCATTGAACTGATCCCAGGCAGCACACCACCCAGGGGCAGGATTTTCCCACTGTCTCAGCCGGAGTCGGAAGCCATGATAAAGTACATTGAGGAGGAGCTCGCTAAAGGCTTCATTTGACCCTTAACCTCGCCTGCTGCGGCCGGATTCTTGTTAGTGAAGAAGAAGGATGGAAGCCTCAGACCTTGCATTGACTACCGTGGTCTCAATGACATCACCATAAAATTCAGGTACCCACTTCCTTTGGTTCCCGCTGCCTTAGAACAACTACGACAAGCGAAATTCTTTACAAAACTAGACCTGCGTTCTGCATACAATCTGATTCGGATCAGGGAGGGTGACGAATGGAAGACAGCCTTGTCAACATCCACTGGGCACTATGAATACTGCATTATCCCCTTCGGCTTTGCCAACAGTCCATCTGTATTTCAATCATTCATAAATGACGTCTTCAGGGATATGCTGGATCGTTGGGTAATCATATACATTGACGATATTCTCATTTACTCAAATTCTTTCCACGAACACGTCCAACACGTCCGCT
The DNA here is from genome assembly GCA_019740295.1 of Labeo calbasu. Taxonomy (NCBI): domain Eukaryota; kingdom Metazoa; phylum Chordata; class Actinopteri; order Cypriniformes; family Cyprinidae; genus Labeo; species Labeo calbasu. Next base: position 2,536 of record JAHKKF010516641.1, on the reverse strand, counting down.
CTGTCCTTAAACGCCTAATTCAATTTCAACTATATGCCAAGGCCGAAAAATGCGAGTTTCATCAAACCAAAACGTCCTTCCTCGGCTACATTATCATTCAAGAAGGGTTAGCAATGGACGATGACAAGGTCAGGGCGGTAACTGAGTTGCCACAACCCCGCACTGTAAAGGAACTGCAGTGCTTCCTCTGCTTCGCTAATTTCTATCGGCGGTTCATCAAGGGTTTCAGTACCATCGCAGCCCCCTTGACATCCATGACCAGACATATCTCTTCTCATTTGATCTGGACCCTGGAGGCACAACGGGCTTTCCAAGAACTCAAGGCTAGATTTACAACAGCACCCATTCTTCATCACCCAGACCCAGATTTACCCTTTGGAAGTGGATGCTTTCTCAACGCCACGGCTCACCTGCCTTCTTCTCCAGGAAACTGTCACCTTCCGAGCGAAATTACGATGTAGGAAACAGGGAGCTGTTAGCCATGAAGTCGGCAATGGAGGAATGGCATCACTGGCTGGAAGGAGCCCAACACACATTCACAGTCCTGACCGATCACAAGAACTTAGAATATCTCTGATCAGCTAAACGACTGAACCCACGGCAAGCAAGATGGGCTTTGTTTTTTACCCGCTTCAACTTCACAGTGACCTACCGACCTGGAACCAAGAATACGAAAGCTGATTCTCTGTCGCGTCTATCTGAAGGAACCAGTCACACCTACACAGAAGAGAACATCATCCCCGAAAGCTTGCTCGTTGCACCAGTCCAGTGGGATATAATGACTGAAATCGACCTAGCTAACACTGAACGTCCGCCACCTCCCGAATGCCCTCCTTAACTCACGTATGTTCCTGAACACTATAGAAGACAGCTCCTGCTTCATGTCCACGCCAGCCCAAGCTCTGGACATCCAGGGATTACAACCACCCTTCATCTCCTCTGCAATCGATTCTGGTGGCCCACCATGTCTAAGGACACTCAGAACTTCATAAGGGACTGTACCACCTGCAATATGTCCAAACCATCACGTCAACTGCCAGCCGGTCTTCTTCAACCTTTACCCATTCCTCAGCGTCCGTGGTCACATATTGCAATTGACTTTGTAACCGATCTGCCCAATTCACAAGGTAACACCACGATTCTGACCATTATAGATCACTTCTCCAAATCTTGCCGACTCATCCCTTTACCAAAGTTGCCTTCAGCCCTTGAAACCGCCGAGACGCTTTGCAATTATGTATTCCGGTTCTATGGTTTACCTGAGGACATTGTATCCGACCGGGGACCTCAGTTCACATCCCGAGTTTGGTCAGCCTTCTTTGGTCTCCTCAATATTAATGTCAGCCTCACCTCAGGTTACCATCCTCAGTCCAATGGACAGACAGAGAGGCTAAACCAGGAGCTCACACGACTCCTCAGAACCTATTGTCAGAACAATCAAGCAGATTGGAGCAGGTACTTGATGTTCCCTTCAAAAAATTCCCTTCAAAAACCAGCCACAGGTCTGACTCATTCAAGCGTGTACTAGGCTACCAACCGCCTCTATTCCCCTGGTCGGGAGAGCCGTCTGACCTACCATCGGTCACAGAATGGTTATGACGCAGCGAAGAGACTTGGAACAGAGCACACGTCCATCTACAACGAGCTGTGAGATGACAGGAGGAACAGACCAACCGCCGTCGCCGTCCAGGCCCCGAATACTCTCCTGGCCAGTGGGTATGGCTCTCAACCAGAGACATGCACCTCAGACTTCCCTGCAAAAAGCTCAGTCCTAGGTATGTTGGTTTATTCAAAATTATCAGACAAATTACTCCAGTTTCTTACCAGTTAGATTTACCCGCTAACTATCGCATTTCTCCCACTTTTTATGTCTCGTTGCTGAAACCCGCTGGTGGTCCGAGAGAGAGCCAGGAGGAGGAGGGAGCCGAGGCCCGAGCACCCCCGCCCATTCTGGTCGACGGCGAGGAGGCATATCAGGTCAGAGACCTACTCGACTCTTGGCGCCGGGGTGGGATGCTCCAGTACCTGGTTGACTGGGAGGGGTACGACCCGGAGGAACGGTCCTGGGTCAACGCGAGAGATGTTCTCGACCCCACACTCAAGGAAGTATTCCATAGGACACATCCGGAGAGACCGGCCCCTCGTTCTCATGGAAGAGCCCGGCGTCGTCAGCCTCCTTGCGTCAGGAGCCGCTCGCAGGGTGTGGGCTCTGTTACAAACGAGGCTCCCGCACCGCCTCTCTCACCACCAGAGGGAGCCCTCACCCGAGTATTAGTTTTCAATCGGACTCCATTTACCATAGACCCCTTACCTAGGACTGATCACGTTCACCCGCAGCCAATCACTCACCCTTTAAAAGAGGCCTGTTTCCTGTTCACTGTGCAAAGTCTTGATTTGCCACGGTGATCATTTCTGAGCGTTTTCCTCTGCATTGCCTTTTTGTTATTACCTGGACTGTTATCACGTTTTTGGATTCTAGCCGCCAGCCTTGACCCTCTCGCCTGTTTCACGGACTCTGATTCTCTCCGCCTGCCTC
>JAHKKF010516640.1:0-18574 GCA_019740295.1 Labeo calbasu | reverse complement strand
ACCACCACAGTCTCACAAAATTCTGTGGGAAACACTGTATGTATATATATATATATATATATATATATATATATATATATATATGTATAGTATAATTTTTTTCCTAGAACAGTTAATCATAACTGTTCAAGAGGTTATGCTAAAATCTAGTGTAAAGCAACAGCACACTACTAAATAGTCATGTAATGTTTGGAAGCGACCGAGACCGGTCCACTTGTTTGGGGCGCACCACACACCAGGGTTTGATGGCAGCGTTCACACTTACTCAAAAAAAAAACAAAACAAAAAAAAAAAAAACAGATCAATCGCACCAGGTTTCATTTTAATCAAACCAAAAAAGTGTGAACACACCCTTAAAAAAACATACCATCTGCACTACACCTAAACCTACCCGATGATAAAAACAAAAGCGAGTGAACGTAAAAACGTAATCGTAAGCATGCCATTTTAGCTTGTTTTTCAGTCTCTCACCTTTCAGCTCTTTCATCGTGAGTCATGTTTTCACGGAATTCGTACCCAAGGGTTTCATATCGTAAGTCTAATTTCGTACGGCTGAGCTACTGAGCAAGCTTGTTAAGTTTAGAAAGCGAAACATATGGAGCTGTAATAATAACTGTGTACAAAAACAATGCTCACTGTTTTACCGCTTCTAGTGTTCATTTCTGTTGGAAACTGCAGTAATATGTACTTACTGGTGCGTATTTCGTTGTCTTGCGAAAAAGTTCCCACAGGTATGTTTTCGTCATGAGATCAGAAAGGTAAATCACTTTAACGAACATTTCGGGACATGAAGCGGTTAAGTTCACTCATGTTCAGCAAGTTATACAATAATTAAATTAGAAAATTCTAGATATGAAACAACTGAACTTTTCTGTCACTGCTCGTCAATACACAGAGCACATCAGGCACTGCAGGGCATCTGACACTGCACCCAGTGAACTGCTGTGTACGGTGAGAAAAGATAACAGTGAAAATCAGTCAAGCAGTTCCTTCAACACCATCTGTTCTCTATATATAGAATACAAACTGCTTACAACTACTTATTTTCAGCTAAATCAGAAAGTGATCTGATACTCTTAAGTGTCTGGCATCACTAGAACACACTTAAGTTTCTATAATTTCAAGACTCATAACACTGACTATCATGTCACCACTGGTGACTCACAATCAGAAAGACACCAACCTCCAACAAACTGCAAACCAGAACTTGCTATGGTTGGGGATTTCTGACATTTTCCAAGCATACAAAAAGCTCTATTGTTTAGCAGAGTTTTGCTGTTTCCACTTCCTGAAATCCAGAGAGTATATGGAGTGCTGTTGCTACGGTTTCCTTCATCCCGAGAGTCGTGTAAGCAGGATCCACAACCGGCTGCTGTTTTAATCACCAATGCACCACAGTCACACCCTGAAAAGATGCTTAGAGCACTGCTCCTACAGGCACTGATGTGATTTTGACTGCACAAAGCAGAGGAGTAGTAAGGCCACCCAATTAATCACATCATAACTGAACTTGTGATACAGTCATGTTAAAAGTCTGCAGTTTCATTAAAAAAATAGTCTGTATGCACTACATGCTTCAAAGTGTAAGGGCTCTGCTTTGTTCTGTCCTACTGCATGTACGCATGGGGCTCGTGATACAGTGCTTTCAGTAGCCTCAGAGCAAATCACAGTATGTGCATGCGCCACACTTTGAATTTTTCAAGCTTTGAGTTTGGTCAAAGTCCCTTCGCTTCATGTCCGCGAATGTGTTTTGCTTTTAACTTGCGCTGGGACCACAAAGCGCTTCAGTTTCACTTTATTTTCACATTTGAGTTATTGTAAACATTTCTGAAACGAAAAGCACTGGGGTTTTTGGAGTTCACAGCAATTCCCCACGCTGGTAAAGAGGAGCTTATTAAAAACAACACAGAGAAGCTCAAACAACTACATACAAACAACACCTCTGACTAGTTAAACTAGCTCAGTCTCATCTTTTCATCAAATTTATTTTATTAAAACTTACTTGATATGCAACGACTGGTGGGTAAATTTTGCTCTTCACTTCCTGTGAATTATCAATCCCTTAATCCCAAAGGAGTTTGCAGCACCCTTCGAACTGAAAGAACCGTGTATAGTACACTCTCACCTTATGATGGCAGCCTGCAGTGCAATCGAAATTCTGAGAAAACAATTAAATAAAGTTCACTCTTTTTTAGGCATTTATGCACTTTTATTTAGTGCACAACTGATGTACTCCCACTGATCCTCTAGCCTATTCTCTAGTCTTTTATGAATATATTTTTACAAAAGCGTTAAATTATAACTAAAAAATTTTTATGATATAAAAAATTTTGATGCCATAGAAATTTCAGAATTCTTGTCACTAGTGTGACAAATGTAATCTAATGCTAGCCTAAAGTTAAAAAAAAAAAAAAAAAAAAACAGTAGAACAAATAAATACATTGTATGATGTAATAAAATGTATTAAAACACTGCACATTTTTTATTGTGTAAATTAAATATATTTTTTTTCTCATTAAAGATACAAAAGTGATTTGGTCAAGAGCAGTCAGAGATTTTCTCTCTTTTGTTGTTTAATTGACATGAATGACTGCTGTCACTTTAAGAGCTGCCCAGAACCCTTGTGTTTTGTTTCTCAGCTGTTTGCCAAGAAACTAAAGAGAAATTACTGTGATAAATCACTAAATTACTGTGTTTACGAGGATACATTCAAAGAAGGCATTTTGACAAGTGTGTGTATATAACAAGGCCTACAAAGCATTAAAAACAACTCTAGGCACGTTTCCATTACATATTTGCGCAAAACGGTGACAATATTTATAAGTGTTGATAAAAAGTATTGTGAAATGACAGCATTTCCGTTAACCGATGTTTTGCGACTAAAACATAATTTTTTCAGACAGCATGCACATATAGCAAAATAAGTTCTCTTTTGCTGCTGATTGCATTTCAGCGGCTTAAAATATCTTGTTTTAAACCTCAATGCTTAAAAACGTGCAAACAATATGTTTTTGTGACCACGTAGCACAACAACGTCATGTGAGTGTACAAACAGTTGACAAATTTCTACTACTTAGTCATGTCTACCTGTATATTGCCCACCCAGGGTTTCTGCAGGTTTTATGAGGGTAAATTTAAGACTTTAAGACCTTTTTAAGACCAACTAAAGAAAATAAAAAAAAATCGATGGGAAAACAATACAGCATTATGTTCTCTAACTATAGCTCGAGTTTTACTTTCACTTTCAAATTAGCAGCAATTCAGCGTCTAGCAATTGTTTTTAGTTTGTTTGAGTTTTCCTTCTTTTCCTCGCTTTCCATTGGTAAAAGCGGCATGCATATTTTACTTTCACTTTTAAATTAGCGGCAATTCGGCATCAAGCAGTTGTTTGTTTTTAGCTCATTTAAGTTTTCCCTCTTTTCTTCACTTCCCTTCATTAAAAGTGCTGTGCACATTTTACTTTCACTTTCAAATTAGCAGCAATTCAGTGTCTAGCAATTGTTTGTTTTTAGTCTGCTTGTCTGTCTGTATAAACGTAATTACTGACCGCATTAGTCTGCTATCAACGACTCGAGAGTCATTACTAGGTCTAAAATGACGCTTTGGAATTAACATCTGAGGCGTTGGATGAGCTGCGTAAGAAACTAATCCTACTCACAATAGCATTTTAAGGATAAAAACCAGACGAATATCTTGAAACATATTATCTGATCGATGTCTTGAGGTGTGGTAAATGTAGTGTAAGGGGAATAACTGACTTTGGTCCGCTGAATTCCTCAAAAATTATGCAGACCCATGGTGTAACGGATGTGCATTATTTTCTAAGAATTCAACGGCCCGTTGTCAATTATTCCTTACATATTGCACGTTGCACTTTCCCCCATTTGTAAGTCTTCGTATTTCTATAGTCTTAATTACTGCTTTATGGACAGCTGAGAACTCTGTGTTTCACATCTGTTCTGCCCATGGCCATCTCTCTTCTGAGCAGAGGAACACTGCATGAATTAAATGAATAAATAAAAATGTACAAATTACATAAACCAGTACCAGTAATGCAATAAAATTCCAGACCCCATCTTTTCGGTTTGCATGAGGTTGTAATTGAGGCAAAACATAGTGTGATATTGTGATTACACAACGTAAAGTAGTGTTTGTGTTCAATAATCTCTACCTCTAACCACAACATCATCAAATGAAAGGAAGACCAAACCTTCACATTAGAGTGTGTGAGAAGTGCAGACGACAAAAACAGGTGAACACACAAGCTCAGCCAATGAAATTTATCCGAGGAGTGGACCTTGGTCATAATAGAAAACCAGACATCATTTAGAAACGAATAAGCTTCCTGCACAGGGCCTCAGCAGCTCAATGAATGCTTGTTGAGTTTAGTGTCACTGAGCAAAAACATGCATCACACTGTAGCCTATATTCATTCATTATAGATGATTATCTCATTTTATCAAACAGTACATCATAACTGATTACTGGTTTAATTAACACAGTTTATGGTTCTTAAGGAAATTACCGTGATGTTTCAAATGATAATATTTCAGTCAGTCTGAAAACCAAGCCAACATACTGCATCTAGTGTTGTCATGATACCAAAATTTTGACTTCGATACAATACCTGACTAAAATATCACGATACTACTACTAAATCGATACTATGAAAAAAACAGAACAACAAAAAAAAGTAACTGAATAATAGATGATCCAAATGGAGATCATAGTTATTTTATCTATTAAAACAAAGCATTTCACCCCCCTTTAAAAAATTTAATAAATAAAATAATAATAATCACATGCCAGTGCTACTACACAGAATTATGGTGAACAACTACAAATACAGAGCCTACAGGTACATAGAGATCTTTGTTATATTGGTAAGTTTAAAGTATAAAGCCAAATCTTACTTCATGATATAGTCATTTTATTTCACAACAAGAGTTTATATCATGACAGTCATTTTTTTGTTATTTTATCTTTGTTATTAATAATAAAAACCTAGATGCAATATATATATATATATATATATATATATATATATATAAATATATGTTGTTGTTTTTTTTTTTCAGAAATACTGTGTTGTGTATTTACAATTTTCTGGTAACTTAATTCTGGTAAATATTTTTTTCTGGTAAATATTCATTAAACATTGTTTTAATAATATTTTTTATTAGTAGCAGTAGTAGTATCTTTACATTAAGTAATATATTAAAATATTTCTGACTGTCAAGTTAAACCGAACTTTTATTTTGACGGGTTGCTGTGAAGACCATTAGGGTCTTCATTATATGATGATAGTTTCCGCAAAAGAAACAGTAAAATGCTAATGAAGTGACTCTAAAGATTGTTCATGTGTTCATGTACTCATATATTGGTGCGGCAAAGGCTGAAAACACAGCGAGCGGCACGCGTATGTGTGTAGTAAACAAAGCCGCGCATCTGCGCCATTCACTAGCACAGACACGCAGAAATATGGTATTTATTAAAATGCATTCTTAAAGTACCGGTACTAGTAAAATTCGGAATCGTACCGTTTTTAAAAGCAGGGTATCGCTATATTTTTTAAGTACCGCTATATTGTGCAACACTAACTGCATCAAAAACACATTAAGCACTAAGATGAATTTAACAAGTGAATTAATGCGCACAGTTAAGACTTGACTGTCCAGTTGGTATGAGTTAGTGTGTGCATGTTTGTGTAAGGAAACAGGACACATCCTGCTGCGCATGCTAATCTGATGTTTACTAACGAGACACAGTGTCTCTTGCGAGGGTTGGTTTGTTCATGAAACACACGGCTGAACGGATGTGATGCCTCGAGCAAAGGCGAGCAGTGCTGCCACTGTACACACCGCCAACATCCCCACAGAAACATCACATGGTGACTTGGCTTCCACTGTCAAAAGTCTCTCTCTCTACTAGTGTACTGTGTATCTGAGGTACTTTTATTGAAGAACACCAGCATTCATGAGGTTACACAAATGCAAATTATTACAATGAATGCAAATATAGCAAAATCATGCAATATGCAAAGCAAAAAAAAGTATAAACTGATACAAATTGGTGTGAATAATTCTAGATGCCATATTATCCAAAATATTTTTTTTAATGCACATTAGCTTCTTTTCCATCGACCAGTTAAAATTTACAGCATTGCATGTAATGTATGCTGCACTGTGGGATGAATAAAAATGCTGATTCACCCTCCAAAAATACCTCATTTTTAAGCAGTTACCCCAGTTAACCCAGTAGACAAAGCAGTGCTACACAGCTTTGTGCTTCTGGCACCCGCTGGTCATGGAAAACAAAGAAAGTCAAACAGTATTTAAATGTTTTTAAACAACCATTCAGATATTATGTTATCTCAACTAAAACATGCCAGACCAAAAAGATATCTAGAGATTGTTGAAAATGTTCTCATTCTATTTTACTGTTCTTTATAGCTGTATGTTTTTTAATCCGTTTAAAACGTTTATTTATTTATTTATTTATTTATTTATTTATTTTAATCATTATTCTTAAGCATTTGTCTATTAGCCTAATTGTACTTAAATGTTTAGTAATAACTTGTTATTAAGAGGAACTCTAAAGTTTAACTATAGAACCTATTTTTATCATTTATTATAGCAATTATCATGATAAAAAAAAATCCTAATGTCACATGCCTAAAAAGACTAGTCATTTATTAGGTAATCCAGTTGGCAATTTCCAGAGACAGAGTGACAGAGACTGTTGGCTACGTGACAAGGTTGAGCAAAGTTCAACTCAAAGCAAATGAGCAGTAACACTGTCACTCCCACTCTCTCAATTCTCGGTGATCCGCCCTTGATTCGTTTGGATACTGCAGTCAAAGAAGTCCTGCTAGCAACAAACAGAAAGATTTCATTGCTATCATTGTTACCTGGGCCACTAACTGCATGAAATAAACTTTGGCTTAATAACATAAATTATAAACAAAGAACCAGACTTTAATCATGTAAAGTGTTCCAGAGCTCGACGCTAAGGATTTTTTCTACCGGCCCAGTCGAGCCAGTGGTTCAAATTTTTACTTGCCCGGTCAAAATTTTCAATAAAGTTCAAACATTATTTTTTTTGTTCAAAAATTATTTTATTGTTATTATTTTCTTACAAATGAAAAGATGCTTTAGGGAAAAACAGCAGACGGACTGAATGAACGCATATTCAGTCTCTGCCAGCATGACTTTTTTGCGTTTCCCTGGTTACCGCTGTAAACAAAGCAGCGCCATGCTTATGAACGCAACTTTGAATGCATTATACATGGGCAAATGAAAAGAAAACGCCCTGTAAACATTTCTTAAAACAGTCAGTTCTCCTCAGAGATACATTCATATAAACGTTGTTTCAATATTTAGGATAATATTTCCAAAATGTTGCGCATTGTGAACTGTGATCTTGCTCTGCCTGCTGCATTTTTTTTTCTCTTTGTGTTCGTCTTCAGCGTCTCTGGCCTCTGTTAACGGACGTTTAAAGAGTTTGCAATATTCTGTACTCCACTGTATAAATTAAATATAGATTAATCATTATAAAAGCTACAAAGTTACGTTCATCAGGACGGGTGTTTTGACATACTTTTGTAGGCTATCTGTCCGTCAGAGATGCGTCTCTGTGATCACTTGAAATTTAAAATGAACAAGGCTTAAAAACACATGCAAACTTTCGTGACGACACAGCAGTGGCCGGATCAGGCCAGTTACAGATTCGTCAACTGTCCCGAGCATCTTTCACGCTGACTCCAGGCAGTCGGGCACTCCTTATTGTCAAGCCCTGTGTTCTGTTTTTTAATTTGCATATTGCATAGTTCACCTGCAGAACTATCTACTCCCCTCAGTGCTTTTATAGAATTGCAGTCTTATGGAAAAGCTAATTTGCCCTGTTATAGAAATTATAGATGCATACTGCGGTTAAAAAAAAAAAAAAAAAAACATATTTATAATATATGTTTGAGGTATGCAACATTGCACAGTGTTTCCTTGACTGTCAACACAACTGCAATGTGACAATGTGATTTTATACAATAGTACAATAGTAGTTCAATAAACAAGAAGTTAAAATTACGTGACTTACATTTTAAACACAATATTGACTGTTTTTGCTCAATTTCGTTGAAAATAGTTCCAATCAAAGCCGCAGCAGAACTGCTGCATGTCTCTGAGCAACACAGCGGTATTTTGTTACTAAATGAATCCACGTTTTTTTAACAAATCAAGTCAATGATTCAGAAGCCCATTCATAAAGTCATTCGTTTTTGAATGAATCTGCTGTTTGAAAGAATTTAGTCAAATGAATGAATAAATTACTCACTCATTTAAGCAGTCATTTTCTGCCACCTACTGGTAGTTTGGTTTTATATTTAAAAGTATCATTGCATTTTTTCCCCATCATTCCTTATCTGTATGTTTACAAAATATTGAATACATTAATCTTATCAAATTATTTCTTCATTTAAAATTATGCAGTGTAAATGCATTTACAGAGAATATCTGTAACTTAGTCCAGACTGCGGGAACTGTAATGTTTAATACATTTTTATTTGAATATATGTTAAAAAGTAATTTATTCCTGTGCTTTCAAAGCTGAATTTTAGCATCATTACTCCAGTTACATGATCCTTCAGAAATCATTCTAATATTCTGATTTGCTGCTTAAAAATATTTTATTATTATTATTATTATTATTATTACTACTATGTTTAAAACAGCTGAGTAGAATTAGAATTTTTTTCAGGTTTCTTTGATGAACAGAAAGTTCAGAAGAACAGCATTTATCTGAAATAGAAATCTTTTATAACATTATAAATGTCTTTATCATCACTTTTGATCAATTTATAGCATCCTTGCTAAAAAATATATATACTGACTCCAAGCTTTTGATTGGTATAGTGTATAATGTTACAAAAACAGTTTATTTCAGATAATTATTTCTTTATCACCATGAAGACTGGAGTAATGATGCTAAAAATTGCAATTTTTTAAAAATTGTTTTGATCACAGGAATAAATCACATATAATATAACAGTCATGTAATACATATAATATAATCACATAAAATATATTCACATAGAAAGCAGTTATCTTAAATAGCAAAAAAATATATCAAAATATTACTGCTTTTGCTGTTTTTGAATCAAATAAATGCAGGCTTGTTGAGCAGAAGAGACTTCTTTAAAAAACATGAAAAATCTTTTGACTGGTAGTGTATAAATCCATAATATGAATGCAATTCACAAAGCTTCACATTAAGTGTTTTCCAACAGAAAATAATTACAAAGAAAACACTTAAAGTGCAATTTAGTGTGCTGCAGAACAGTGCTTTTATGGAAGTGCAGTCCCATGCTAATTTACCCTATTTAGTAAATTTGGCCCAAAGATAATTACACTTTACCGGATAGTATATTCAGAGAAGTAAACGTGTGCTTCAGCAGAACATTATTCCTCTTTTCTTAATAATTATTTTTTTTATACTTTCGTTGTTGTTGATTATCCATACATTGATTTTTTTTTAAATATTCTGTTGCTTTCAGCAGAATCAAATAAATAAAAAGTTAACTGATTAATAAAAAAGGTAGGAGTTGCAGTGCTACGCATCTTACCTTTACTGTCTCTTTAAGTCTCTAATTTCCTTTTCATGTTGTTTCTGTACTAATTTTATGCTTCCACTAAATATCTGAGCCACAATCAGCAACTGTAGGAAAATTCTGGAGAATTTCCTGTAATGGAGGCTTATTTAAATTCGGATTATCTGACTATCTTTTGTTTCTCTCTTCTGCACTCCTTCAGGATTTTCACCTACACTAAAAACGCAACAGGTGAAAACAAGATTCTACATTAGATTAAACCCGCAATGTCTGTTTTTAATGTGGACAGCATAGATATTTAACAGAATGGAAACAACAAGTTGGCTGCTGTAGTAAAAAACACACAATGTGACAGATGGGGAATGAGTAAACAAAAGTGCTTCATCAGCTGTGTGCATTTATGGATGGTACTATATGATGACACAATAAATCTCTGTTTGTTTGTAATATAGCTGACCGTAAAGATTCAATGATAAGATTTAAAATGAAACCCCATTAGTAACAACCAACACACAAGAAGAAGCATACATTGTTATATTTTTAGTATCTTCCAAAACACACCTATCAAGGCTGAGCAGCGTTTTTGTATTCAGAAAAGAGAGATGTCCAGTAAACCTGCTTATAAGGCACACAGGGCTTTAACCAGCACTAAACTAGTAATGAACAGGTGAATTAACAATAACATTAACTCTGTAACACTAGTTCAGAAAGATAAAACACTTGGCATCTAGCTGCGCAAAAAAAAAAAAAACTCTGCACTGCCATTGCTATAGAGATTCAGCTGGTGTATATTGATTGTACACAATTAATTATGCATTACAGGCAATAAAAAAAAATGGAATTCTTAGTGAATATACACAGTCCAGAACTGAGTGTTTGCATGGCTCTGTGCTAAATTTAAAATACCTCTAAACCATCAGAGAGAGAACAAAAGATCAAGACAGATGTGCGCAGTTTTTGCTGTAGTACTAAATATAAATATATATTTTAAAAAAAAGTTACATCATGAAATTTTACAGGTATTTTATATAATATAACTACTATATTTTGTTGTCTTAGGAAATATGTGCCTGATGACAACTGACAGGCATTTACTCACTTTTCAAACGATGCTGTTTGTTTTCTTTTAATATACAACATTCAGTCGCTATGGCAGACGCAGATGATTTCTACAACACCCCACATTCAAAGCCACTTCCCTCCTCTCCATCCAGCCTTTGTCTGCCTTATTTCCTGTAGCAGTCTGTGTCTTACTCCAGTGCATGGCCTTAGTAATCACTGCTTAAGAAGTTCAAGAAGGGTAAGACTGTGTCACAATTACTACTCATTGAGCTACTTTTGGAGCTGGCAGTTTTTTCCACCAAACCTATTGTCTCATTTCCACTGCAGTCAGGAAGAAATTAAGCCCAACACCTTGAAGCGTGCTGTGCATTATGAGATTGTGTGCTACAGTTACAGTCATGAACTCCTCTAAAAGATATGAGGAATGAGCCAAATGAGTTAAAGAGTATAATCACAGAAAACAGAGTTTCTAGCATAACCTCACAGAAAATCAATGCTGGCTTTTGTATATTCATCTCCACAGGGCAGAGAGGAAATGACTGTCTGATAAATACACAAATCTTGTGTTGGTTTGTTTGCGATTTAATTTTTTTTTTACTTACCCTCCAGACATCCTAGGTGTATATGACTTCCTTCTTTCAGACGAATCCAGTCGGAGTTATATTAAAAATTATCCTGGCTTTTCCAAGCTTTATCATTGTATGGTCAGGTGTTTCTCTTCATCAGTCTAAAACAAGTCCAATAAAGTGCATCAATCCATAATAAAAAGTGAAAATAACCATATCTAAAAAGTAATAATCACTTCAATGTAGCTTGCCCCAACTGGTCGTACCCAGAAGCTGCTACTGGCGGATGACGTAGGACGTGGCCGTGGCGCATGTGCCAGTTTTTCTTACAAAAATGAATCAATTCACTACAGGAGGCCTTTATTCACCCACCAGAGCCGTGTAAGGCACTTTTTATTATGAATGGAAGCACTTTATTGGACTTGTTTTGGACTGATGAAGAGAAACACCCGCCCATGCAATGATAAAGCTTGGAAATGCCAGGACGACTTTTTAATATAACTCCAGTTGGAATCGTCTGAAAGAAGAAAGTCATATACACCTAGGGTGGCTGGAGGGTGAGTAAATTATGGGCTAATTTTCATTTTTGGGTGAACTAACCCTTTAACACCATGTCAGCTCCCATGTATGTTTTCATGACATTCATATTAATGTCATCCAAAACAATCCAACACAGTCCATTAAAATATAGAACCCTTTGAGTTCCACGATTGCGGAATTTACAGTTTAGCGCGGAATGTCACAGAATTTATCAAAGTTTGGATTAATTAGTCAAAAGTAGGTCATTATACTTAAATCAAATCGTGATATGGACTAGTATCTATAAATATTAAGCCACAAAAAGAAAATGAATGAATGAATGAACGGCACAGAGGTTCAGTTTCATTTACTACTCTTACTGAAGCACGCTTGACACTCGTGGTGATTTAGGCGTCTGCCGTCTCATTACATGAGGACATAAATACATGAACAACATCTCCAGAACTGCTCTGAGAGACACTTCATGAACATTTTGCCATTTCATTTGAGTAAAACTAGCGTCATATCATATACACACAGAAATCTAAAGGAATTCACAACAACCCGTCAAAATAAAAGTTGACATTGAGCCAGAAATAGGCCTATTATTTAGTGTGATACTACTACTACTACTACTACTACTGTTAAAAAAAAAAAACTTTTATTTTTTAAGACATAAATCACACAATATTTCTTCCATGTTTAAATCCCTTTACTTGCCAAAAAATAAAATGTGTATATTTTTTATTAATTAAAAAATAAATTAAATCAATGGTTTATGCCTTCATTTGAGAATATTTTTTTTTTCTATTGTAAGGCTATTTTAATAACAAATAAAAGTTGTTTTCATGTATTTAAATAATTAGACATGCTAAAACAATAACAATAACACATAAGGTGAGAAAAAAAATAAAACATTTCATTAAACTCCTAACATGTAATTTTAATAAATTGATTTTAAATTGTATAAGCTTCATGATTTTAATTAATTAGACATGCTTTTTGATTAATAAAATTTTATTTAACCATTAAAAAGGAGTACAGAAAAAATGGAAAAATTGAAAAAGAAAACTGAATCCAGAAAAATTTAAACGGAAAAAAATAAAACGGAATTTGGGAAAAAATAATGAATAACAAATGAATAACCTTAAAGAGGCTTATTCAAAGCTTTTTTTTTATGTCCTGGTATGTATAAGCTTTTAGCTCTCATGCATAAATGTTAAGAAAATGGGAAGATTTTAACCTATTTTAAGATGTCTTTATATGATTGTTTTATATGGTATTTTTTGCACACAAAGTTTAACATTGTCAAATTCTGTATACTGGTAAAAATGGTAAGTCTGAAACTATGCAGTTAAACAATAGATAAAAGTCACACACACACACATACCCTGAGTTGGTGGCATCAGACCACCAGACTTTGATGTTCTCGGTGTACAAAGTGACATGAGAAAACATCTCTCATGTATTTATTTCTGTCACTGTGCTGCAGGAAACAGAACAAAAACTAGAAACAAAATAACACAGATATCCTCTAGAGAGTGAAACAAACTGTTTTTTTTTTTTTTTTTTTTTTTTTTTTTAATATGGGATCAATAAACTTGCCAATGCCACTTCTTACTGGGCCACAATCTTTGGATATGTACTGAAATACCAAAGACATTTCTCTGATAATTCAGTCCCGTTTCTCACAAGAGGCCCCAGCAGGAGCGGATACGGTAGCATAGTCAGGTGAACAAAGCACTCATTCTGTGTAAGCAGATAGACATGCTTTCATGACTGTCCCTCAACACTCAATTTCACCCCTTCCAGTACACTTCTCAGGTGCACATTCCAGCCAAACTAACTCTACTGGGACTTCCCACAATTACCTGACTCTTCATCTCTAGGGTTACCACTGCTGTAATCATTAAAACAAACCATTAAAAAATGCCATTAAGTCTAGCATGCCAGTGACAAAGTGTATGATATGACCTGGCCAGTGCCCTGACTGATATTTAGACTATATTTTATGTGCACAGGAAGCTTCTCACTATATCCTTCCTCACTGTGACAAAAAGGGAAGGGAACAACAATGTTTACAAACAACAAAATGCAAAGACACATTATTTACAAAATGCTCCTATATAGTAGTTTAAAGTTGAGCCATTTAATTGCTTTTAATAAGTATTACCATCTCCAAACAAATAAAACAGAATGAAACGAGAAACTAATTAAACACAAAGGGGACCTATAATGCAAAAATCACTTTTATAAGGTGTTTGAAAACAGTGTGAAAACAACCAGCCTATAATGGTAAAAATCCATCCACTAATTTTTTAGAATCCCAATAAATCATAAACAGTCTCTCTGAACAAGCAACATTCTACGTACACGTCATCATAGGGAAAAGCTCCTGCCCATCTGTGACAATCTCTGCCCCATTAGCATAGACACAGCCGTGAGTGAGAAGAGGCAGTCCGCCATCAATGTTTTTTTTGCAGTAGCTGCTGGAGATATACAATGTCAGCGCCAAAGAGGTATTGCAAGTGTTGTGTTTTGGGATGCACCAACGAATGTAGGAGTCTCCATAGACCTCCTCCATCTGAGCCACTGAAGACACTGTGGTTAAATAAAATGGTCTAAAAAAGAAAAAAAACGATGAAATCCCCTATATGTTTAGGGATCAATACCAACGCTTTGTGCACGAACGTCAGCCCCAGACAAAGTAAGCATCACACGTTTGTTTTCCAAATTGCCTTTCTGAAAGCACTTGGCACTCCGTAAGTCTAATGCTGCTAAAGCTACCATTGTCTCTGCCTGTTTTCCTGCCGCCTTCACATGCTACCAGAAAGATCGTAAATTGGAATGTGGTAGTTAAAAATTGTATATGAAAGCAACGTGAAGTCGACTGCTTGAATTTGTCGAGTGGGACTTCTAAAGTTTGTGATAGCCTGTGATGGCACTGTGAGATCAGCTATGTCGTTATTTTTAATCACGCCGTGCTCCTCGTCTGTGTAATTCAGAAATGCACATTTATTATGCACAGTACAATCAGATGACTGACTTTTAAACCGATTCCGGTTTCAAACATATAAGGCTGAACACCACTACTGAGAGTTTCTGACATTTTCACTGCAAGCTTTTGAAGCTCCACCCTCTTCTGAAGAGGGGGTTGGGAGCACCAGCTTATTTGCATTTAAAGGTACAAACACAAAAACGGCGCATTTTGGCTCACACAATAAAAGTGGCAATTTTAACAAGCTATAAAAAATTATCTGTCTGGTATTTTGAGCTAAAACTTCACATACACACTCTGGGGACACTGGAGTCTTATTTTACATCTTGTAAAAAGGGGCATAATAGGTAAAGGAGAAGTCCACTTCCAGAACAAAAATGTACAGATAATGTACTAACCCCCTTGTCATCCAAGATGTTTTTCTTCAGCCGTAAAGAAATTATGTTTTTTGAGTTAAACATTTCAGGATTTTTCTCCATATAATGGACTGCTATGGTGCCCCGATTTTAAAACTCCTAAAATGCAGTTTCAACCGATCCCAAATGCGGTTGTGAACGATCCCAGCCGAGGAAGAAGGGTCTTATCTAGCGAAACGATCGGTTATTTTCATTTTAAAAAAAAAACAATTTAAATACTTTAATATCAAACGCTCATCTTGTCTTGCTCTCCCTGAACGCTGTGTATTTTTGGCTCAAGACAGTTAGGGTATGTCAAAAAACTCCAATCATATTTTCTCCTTCAACTTCAAAAATCATTTCAAAATCATCCTACATCACTGCAGAAGTACCGATATAGTCTTTGCAAAGTGAATATGCAAAGATGATCAAACACCCTCAACAAAAAAGGTGAAAAACAGTGATCTAAGACAATTTTGAAGTTCAGGGAGAACATGAGATAGGAATTTTTTGACATACCTGTCGACACACCATATTTCGACAAACTGTCTTGAGGCAGAATACACAGAGTTCAGGGAGAGCAAGACAAGATGAGCATTTGAGATTAAAAAGTACTTAAATTGTATTTTGTTTTAATGAAAATAACCGATCGTTTTGCTAGATAAGACCTTTCTTCCTCGGCTGGGATCGTTTACAACCGCATTTGGGATCGTTTGAAGCCGCATTTAAACTGCAGTTTGGAAAAAAATCTAAATCGGGGCACCATAACCGTCCATTACATGGAGAAAAGTCCTAAAATGTTTTCCTCAAAAAACATAATTTCTTTACGGCTGAGGAAAGAAAGACATGAACATCTTGGATGACAAGGGGTGAGTACATTATCTGTCAATTTTTGTTCTTGAAGGGGACTTCTCCTTTAAGTCATTGTGTCAGCATACATAACTGTCTAATATACCATTTTATCAACTGCAGTGGCCCATTTCTCTTTTAAATTTGAAGATTTCTCTGATGCTATTATTTGCATTTGCATGCACACATCGAATCTGCACAGAGACACAGAGAGAAAAAAAACAACAGTTTCTAGTTTTGGAAATTAATGAGATATTAATGTGAAGTATTTGAACCTACATAAAAACTCATGTTAGACTAACAAAATTCTACCAAATGTTCATTCAAAAAGGGAACTAAACTATGCACACTTACAACCATCTAAAACAAATTAAAATACAGAAAACATGAAGTAAACATTGTCATAATTCATCAACATCAGACCATTAACCGCTTGGCATAAATGCGTTATTCATTTATTGCGAACTGCTCTGCTGTGGATACGAAACACCCTTTTGAAGCCTAAATCACATTAGGTTGCATTGTAAATCCTGATTTTCAGCCTCTAAATTTTTAAGTCCTCTTAAGATGATAATTAAGACAATTTTTACACCATTTACAATATTAAAGACTTTTCATGACCTTAATCAAAACTGAATTTAAGATTTTTAGGATACCATACATACGAGTACCATGTAAGACAACAGTTCATAGAATGCATCATGTTGTGATTTTTTTTTTTTTTTTTTTAACAGTGCACAATTGCTGCGTCAACTAGGGCAGCTTAACTATGGACAAAAAAGCTTAAACATGCTTTCTCTGCTTTGATCTGGACAGCGATTTGCTAATTGTTGAGTGCTGATTGCTTCTGAACTCACTGCTGAGCTGTGCGCAAAGAGTGCATTTATGTTTCAGGCAACACTGAGATTTCATAAAAATCAATCACTATTAAAAATTAGTCGTCAAGTGAAGAGCCAAAGAGCTCTACTGTAGATCAGTATAGCAGAACATTATTTTTTTCCACAGGCAGTATTTTTTTTGTTTGGTTAATATAATTGCACAATAAAGCAAATACAGTTCAGAGAAACAGGTTTGCAGTTGGTAAAAGCTAATCCTGCAAACAGAATGAACTCTGTGAAATACAGGCACTGCTATTGTTTTTCACTGAGCTTTAAAGTATCACTGAGTTGACTACTAGCAGGCTGAGGAACTCTGTATTAGTGAGATAAATTCTGCTGAGAATAGAAAGGTTAGTGCTTACTGTCCGCAAAGGCTTTTCATTGTGCATTACGGTAGAAACAGCTCGCTTTTGTCCAGTGCAATAAAACACAGACACACACACAGTCTGTCACATATACAAACATCTTTTAGTCAAGCAGAAAAGAGAAAACACAAGCAGCTGATGGACACTCAATACTCAGGGCTGTGTGTGTTTGTCAGTACACAATGAGGTGAAGCTCTAAGACTGCAGTATCTGATCCACCACTGGCCATATAATGACAGACTGGAAAGGCAAGCAGAAAGCAGACACCTCCATCCACCTCCACAGCAACAGAAAAACCCACCAGCCTATTCAGTCTCTGTTTAGAGCACTCCTGACATGCTTTTACAGAGCTTTAGTTCACTCTTTACACTTTCACTTCACAACAGTGGTGAGGTGAGTGTAGGCAGCCTCCTTAAAAAACGCAAAAATCTTTTGTATTATTGAAACGGTTTGTCACAGACTTTAAAAGCAAAGGCCAAAGATCAAGTTGGTTTGTGTGGGTGCCTTTAGTAAACATTTACGACATTAAAAACCTGTGTACTAGAAGATGATATGTCTGCAATGTTTATGCATTGTCTATGATTGTTACAAACATAAGTATAACTGCTCTGCACCATGACTCATAAATCGAGGAAATACCCATGTGTCCATTCTGCATCATTCTGTGGGAATAATGATTCAGATGTTCCTACCACATTTGCTTTAGCAGAAAGATTTTAACATACAGCAGAAACACTAAATTTAATTCAATGAGCAAAAAGCTCTGTGTGGTTGTGCTCTTTTAACAGCACAGTGACAGATCATGGCGAACCAGCTAGTCAATTTTATTAGGTGGCTTTAACTACTATGCACTTACATCAAAAAATAAGTACAGTGTACTTACTGTGCTCATAATACATTTTCTAACACTTCTGCTGCTATTGAGGTGGGACAAGGGTAAGTTAGGGACAGGTTTGTTGTTATGGGTAGGTTTAAGGGTGGGTCAAGGAGTACGGGATGCGTAACTATAAATGTAACTACAGAAATTAATTACATGTAATTACATGCAGGTATTTTTAAAATACAAGTATAATGTAAAAACATGTATGTACACAAGTGCTCTGTATGTGCAAATGATTAATCATTAATTTAAATGTAAGTACATAGTAGTTAAGGTCACCTAATATAAAGTGGGACTTGGCGATATGGCCAAAATATAAAATATATGTATTTTTTTGGCTGAATTGCGATTGTACACTACCAGTCAAAAGTTTTCAAACAGTAAGATTTTTTATGTTTTTTAAAGTGCTCCTATTATGCGTTTTCAAATATGATCTTTCATGCAGTGTGTCATGTAGC
>JAHKKF010516639.1:1678-22669 GCA_019740295.1 Labeo calbasu | reverse complement strand
TTTGTGAATGGAATGCACCTCCCGATCTACATATATCCGTCTATGTTCGCGCGAATCATTCGTGATCCAGCTTCACTTACAGCAGAAGTGAGTATAAGCTTTTTTTATGAATCTTTGCGATCGCCTTTCCTTATAACATGGTAGGAAGTTTAGCAGCTAAACGCGGCTAATGTAAACAAGACCGTCTTTCCACAGAGAGATGAGAGGGGCGGGGTGAGCAGAGCTCATTTGCATTTAAAGGAACAACCCCTTAGAATGAGATGACTTTTGCTGAGCTCATTTTGGCAAGGTAAAAAGGGTGTTGTTTTACAAAACCATTGAGAATTTTCAATCAAAGTATATTAGAGACTTTTCATTAAGACCTAAAGAATCATATCAACTTGTGGAAAATGGGCATCCAATGACCCCTTTAAGGGTGTTTGATCTTCTTTGTTTTACTTTGCAAAGACTGGGTCGGTACTTCTGCAGTGATGTAGGATGATTTTGAAATGACTTTTGAAATTGAGGGAGAAAATACGATTGGAGTTTTTCAACATACCCTAACTGTCTTGAGTCAGAATACAACGAGAGCAAGGCAA
Organism: Labeo calbasu; assembly: GCA_019740295.1. Lineage (NCBI taxonomy): Eukaryota > Metazoa > Chordata > Actinopteri > Cypriniformes > Cyprinidae > Labeo > Labeo calbasu. Next base: position 22,091 of record JAHKKF010516639.1, on the reverse strand, counting down.
GACGACCGTTTGAGAACAAAAAGTATTTAAATTGTATTTTTTATGAAAATAGCCGATCGTTTTGCTAAATAAGACCCTTCTTCCTCAGCTGGGATCGTTTGAAGCCGCATTTAAACTGCATTTTGGAGGTTCAAAATTCCCTAAAAAATCTATAGATAGAAAAGACTTTAATCATATTACAATGTTAGTTTAAATGTTTATCCGAGATAAAATTGTGCTTTTATGCGTGTATCAAAGAGTTTGTGTGGAGAGTGGAAGCTAAAGCACGCTTAATGCATGGAGGCGTCAGCGCCATCACTTGCATTTTTTAAATAACAGTGGAAACAACTTAAATACACATTTTGCTCATACAAATAAGACTAATGCATCAATCGGAACTGTTAAGGGTCTTTTATTTGTGTGCACTCAAAATATCAACAAAACATTGCTTTTATAAAATAAAATAAAATAAAATAAAATAAAACAAGATGCGCTTTCTGCCATCTCAAAAAAATGAACCGAAACTAAGCAAATATTTGCCTCATAGACATGATAAAAAAATATCTATAGAAAGCTTTAAATTACTTTAAAAATTAAATAATTCAATAATTCACAAGTAAAAACTCTTTCGTTATGTAATCCGTAAAGGTGCATTTCTCCAGCACGTCCAGTGAGGCAATGACGATGTATGTATAGCGATGATGACTCATCTAAACTAACCAAATATTTCTTCAAATTTGTTCTCTTAGAATCGAACCACCGTAACAGCTGTAACAAGATCATGGAGAAGGTAAAAGAGCTTCACCCTTGGTTTGGAATGGAACAGGAATATACTCTCCTAGGAATGGATGGACACCCTTTTGGCTGGCCCAGACTTGGATTCCCCAAACCACAAGGTTATTTAAATGTTATCATGAGTTGATACATTTACAGTCTAGGGTGAGGGTGCAACAGAAAGAATAACAGTAAACATCAATATTGTTATCTCCAGTTCATCTGAAAGGTTCTCTAGTTCACCCCCAAACTGTTCCCACAAAGTTAGAAGCATAGCATTGTCCAAAGATGTCTTGACTGTAGTCATAGGGAAAAGAAAAGGTTTTGTTTATCATGGGTTTCTTCATAAAGTGCCAAGTCACAGAATAGGAGCAGCGCCAAATGTCCAGAATCTAAAACCCAGGTTAGTCCGGTGCGTAGATCCAAATAAACATGGAGCAAGCCAACAATTAAGATCCACACACGGTTATATGCCAGGCTTATACCTCTTCAAAAAATCTTTAATAAATTCTGCATCAGAAATATCATAAAAATACGTGCAAAAAGTGCAATAAATGTGCAAAGGAGCAAAAAGTTTTTGAGACAAAGCTCTTCTTTAGTGTCACATCTCTGGCACTGAGGAAGAACTTTGTGCCGATCGTAATTGTTTGCTTTCTTTATGAAGTGGTCATAAAATGTGTTTCGAGCTTAAACTTATACACAGTAGACAAATACAGTCTGTGTAAATAATGTAGTTATTGTACTATTGTCTTTTATGGCTTATGTACAAATGTACAGCTTAAATACTGTCTATCTTTTTTTAACCACAGAGTAAATTTTGTGTCTTTTTTCCTTCAGGCCCATATTACCGCTGTGTTGGTGCTGACAGAGCCTTTGGCAGAGACATTATGCATTGTCATTATAAAGCCTGTCTGTAAGCTGGCATCAAAATCAGTGGCACTAACCCAGAAGTCATGCCTTCTCAGGTAACTATGAAATTGTTATGTAAATATGTGAACCTATGTTTATTTTTCCACTTACGTGGTTCTGCGTATCAGTTACATGAACATACAAATGATACATTATTGTATTAGTGTTAAAAAAAAAAAAAAAAAGTCTGGATATTTTGCTCTCTCTGCAGTGGGAGTTTCAGGTGGGTCCGTGTGAAGGAATCGAGATGGGAGATCATCTATGGATGGCACGTTTCCTGCTACACAGGGTGTGTGAAGACTTTGGAGTGGTGGCCACCCTGGATCCAAAACCCATGACAGGAAATTGGAACGGAGCTGGTTGCCACATCAATGTTAGCACAGTGCAAATGAGAGCGGAAGGAGGAATTGAGTATGTAATTGTATATACACACTAGTCAAAGAGAGAAAGTTATGTTGCTGTTTTTTGCAATGACATATGACCTCCATCATCCCCCTCTCTACATCAGGCACATTGAGAAAGCCATTGAGGAACTGAGAAAGCGCCATGCAGAGCATATTCGGGTCTACGACCCAAGTGGTGGTGAGGACAACAAGCGGAGACTCACAGGTTGTCAGCTGTCCCCCAGCATCCATGATTTCTCAGCAGGTGTTGCTAACCGCAGAGTCAGCATTCGTATCCCCTGTCGGGTAGCTAAAAACAAATGTGGTTACTTTGAGGACCGCCGTCCTGCCGCTAACTGTGACCCATATGCCGTGACCTATGCAATGGCCCGCACATGCATGCTGGAAGAGGAGGAAGAACTGAAATAATGGAATTTTGAAAACAGATAATGGATACCAATACTCATTTTAATATTACATGCTTACCATATGTCTTTAAATGTAAGACTTATAATCAATAAAATATCCATCAATAAAAAACATAATCAGTAATATTTTTAATGAATTCTATCATTGTTGACTATCCGCAATACAGAATTAACCTATATGCAAAACAGATTCATTAGTAGAATAACAAAGTGCAGTAAACGCTAAAACTATCTATGCTTCAAACCAATGTGTACGATTATGATAACACATTTAAATAATGTGGTAAAAAATATTACTTGCAACATCAGTATGACCGTTTTTGTACATGTAAAATAACTAAAAGCAAATGACACCGGAAGTCTCGCACATTTAAGTTACAAACGACTGCGCCCGCTCTTGTAAATCAGGGTAGATAACAGAAAAAAATCTGGAATTTGTGTAATATAAACACAAGTGTCAATTGTTATGATTGCTGTTCTTTTGGGTGTCCATAAGGGGGCGTAATAGGCAAGTGTTTAGAACTCAGGTAACGCTTTGAACGTGAGTGTTATTGTTTGATATAGCGTATACGTTAAAAGGTTGTCTTTTTTTACTCAAATGTTTTAAAAACTTAATTTTATTAATAATTATTTTAGTTTTGTGTTCCAGTAAAATATCTAAACATCCATAAAATAAGATATATTTATTAAAAAAAAAGAGTTTGCATATATATATATATATTCCATTGCTTGTTTAAACCTCATAAAATGCTTTATTAAGTATTCTATAATATCTGTTCTTGCAATGAAACTTAAGGATCTGACAGTAGATGTTAATAATGCCTGTTGCTCAGTAGCACTGACTTTCTATTGCTTTCACAGAAGCATATTAGAGCAAATACCAATTTGACATAATTGTTTTAAATCTCTTGAGTGACGTTAATAAAACTGTTATTTTTCTGTTATGTCCTAATTGAATCTGGGCTACACAAAGCAGACCTCTCAGAAAAAAAATGCTGATGTCTGCAGGCACAGGAGATGGGTTTAAAGTGGCTTCTATTTTCAGCACAGGAGCGTGTTCAGTCATCATCATGAGGTGAATTTATTATTCCCAGAACAATGGCAGAAGGGATGTCTGTTCAGTTTTATCAATGCTTGTGTCGCCAGACAGATGGAGTTATTGCTTATTTTCCTTGTTGGTTACGGAGAAAGCCCAGCTTGGTGCTGTTTGCACATTTACATCACAGCAGTATGTGGGTCAGTGACGTGACACTCCTTTTTATTGCTTTTAGTTATCCATACAGATTATTTCTTGAATACACTTCATCTATAATGGACATGTTTTTAAATTCTTAATTAATTTTTAAAATGTTGAGCTGATTCAAAAGTCAGAAATATGCCTTGTGCTATAGTCTTAAAAACGTATAGTTTGGCATAATCTTGATTTTAATTATTATTATTTATAATATTATAAACTGTTATACAATACAGATTTTATTGAAGTATGTGTATATATGTATTGTTTATAAAGATAATTTATATACATACACTACCAGTCAAAAGTTTTTGAACAGTACGATTTTTAATGTTTTTTAGTGTCTCTTCTGCTCACCAAGCCTGCATTTATTTGATCCAAAGTACAGCAAAAACAGTAAAATTTTAAAATATTTTTACTTTAAAACTAACAAATTTCTATTTGAATATATTTCAAAATGTAATTTATTCCTGTGATTTCAAAGCTGAATTTTTAGCATCATTACTCCACTCACATGATTCTTCAGAAATCATTCTAATATTCTGATTTGCTGCTCAAAATATTTATTATTATTATTATTATTATGTTGAAAAGTAGAATTTTTTCAGGTTTAGAAAGTTTAGAAGAACAGCATTTATCTGAAAGATAAATCTTTTGTAACATTATAAATGTCTTTATCATCACTTTTGATCAATTTAAAGCATCCTTGCTAAATAGAAGTATTAATTTCTATAATTTTTATTCCCAAAAAAAAAAAAATATATATATATATATATATAATACCGACTCCAAGTTTTTTAATGGTATAGCGTATAAAGTCACAAAAGCTTTTTATTTCATATAAATGCATCTTTGGATCTTTCTATTTATCAAAGAATCTTGAAAAAAGTATTTAACTGTTTTAAATATTGATAATAATAATAAAAATGTTTCTTGAACAGCAAATCAGCATATTAAAATGATTTGAATGACATGATCTGAAGGATCATGTGATAGACTGGAGTTATGATGCTGCAAATTTAGCTTTGATCACAGGAATAAATGACATTTTAAAATGTTTTTAAATAGAAAGCAGCTATTTTAAATAGTACAAATATTTCACAATATTACTGTTTTTGCTGTATTTGGATCAAATAAATGCAGGCTCTGTGAGCAGAAGAGATTTATTTAAACACAAAAAACATTTTGGAAGTGAATATATGTCAGTTTGATTCAGTAGCAAATCAAAATGATATAAAATATTTTAAATATATATATTTGAAATGAAAATCACCACAGTATGAATGCTTTGGATGTCCAAGGCATTCTTTTAAGAATTAATGAAGTTGTAAGAATGTTTATAAGCATTCAAAGGAAACATAATGTCATCAGTAAGATTATTTGAAACAATCTTAGGATCATAAAAAGCAGAGGGAGTCTGACTATCCCGATGACGTCAGCGGTCGTGGATGGGCGGAGAGATGAGAGCCGCAGGTGGGACGTGAAACTGGCCGCTTTTACACGTTAGTTATACCGACGGTTTCATTTTCCGTGAGTGCTCGAGTGGTGCTTCTGAACGACATGGGGAAGCTTCAGGAATTCGAGATTACTTTCACTAACAACAAAGTGGTCTACAACCCCGGTGAATCCATATCAGGAACTGTGAGAATTAAAACAAGCCACTCCTTACAGTTTAAAGGTAAGCGACGCTGTGTATCTTACATATCCTTACAATAGGAAAAAATGATTTGCGTGGACAGCACAGTTGGTAAGCTTCGGGGTTTCCCCGTTCAAGTAAAATTAGGGTGCTAAAATAATACATGTCAACATGGACGTGTTGCTGTATGAACGTGTTGCGAGTTTGCATGCTGACATTCAGCATCCGTTGCTGCTGCTCCATTTCATATACAGTGCATTGCTGGTTCATATATTATGGGAAATAGGAGCTGTGATCGTAAGGTTTCAACGTCTAGACTACTGTGTTCATGAACGTCAGTGTACATCCTGTTTCTCTTATGCCAATGCTGGTTTTCGGTTCGATTACACAATCACACCCGAGCCGCTTCTGAATCGTTGAAACACGTTGTATATCGCATGCGTTCCAACAAGTGTGTTTTGATGTTTGTCATCACTTGATTTCACCTTTATACCTACACAAATGAGCGTACCTTCGGAACTGATATCATAGCGTTCATCCAGGACGCGTTCTTGCGTTTAAAACGCGACGCGCGTGTGATGATCAGCCAAACGCGACGAAATGTAAATGTACTCTAACCACAAACGAAAAAACGCTTGAACGACCGCTATTATCGCAAACAAAAAGTTAACTGAATATGTCAGTGGTTTGGTCATACTGAACATCATCCATGTGAGAAGATATGTGTTGACATTTGACAAGTCGTTTAATGTTTAATGCGTTTAACAACATTCAACTCAAGTTCGACTCAAGTTTTTACATTTATGTCAGGCAAAAATCGTTGTCGCCTTTGTGGCCCTCCTAATTAACGTTTAAATGTTTTGTGATATGTAAATATAGAATAAAGTGTAAAATAATCACCGTAGCCAATTCATGTTTTGATACTCTCAGGCCCATTGTTAATTTATAACTTAACTTTTGTTGTAACCAAAACGAAATGTGGTTGAAGCATTATATGTGACCCTGGACCACAAAACCTGTCTTAAGTAGCATGCGTATATTTGTAGCAATAGCCAAAAATACACTGTATGTGTTAAAATGATCGATTTTAGGATATTAAGTAAAGATAATGTTCCATGAAGATTTTTTGTAAATTTCCTACCATAAATATATGAAAATGTAATTTTTGATTTGTAATATGCATTGCTAAGAACTTAATTTGGACAATTTTAAAGGCGATTTTTCTCAGTATTTTGTTTATTTTATTTTATTTTATTTTATTTTTTGCACCTGCAGATTACATATTTTCAAATAGTTGTATCTATGCCAAATATTGTCCTATCCTAACAAACCATACATCAATGCAAAGCTTATTTATTCAGCTTTAACACTTGTGCTATTCAGCTTTATTCGGCTTATTCAGATGTTTCATGTATAAATCTTATGACTAATTTTGTGGCCCAGGGTCACATATAATAGTAAAATGTGTAAAATCCACACATAAATCTATACATACCTTACCCACTTCCCAACCCTTTTCTTTAAGTAGGGGCCTTATCAACTTTAAAGGGTCAAGACCCAGTTGCAACAACTCCTGAAGTTAACGTCTAAAAGAAAAGTTAGAATTATGAGGAAATCGACACCTCGGGCAACCCACTCCTCACTAACCACAATTTTGCATAATGCTGGTCGTTGGGGAAAGTGATAAGAAAGTAGGTTAGGTGCTTTTCACACTGTGTGCATGTGTACAAAGAATGCATTGTAAGTATTTTCACTGAACTGTTGGGTTTTAGTGTGTAGGCAAGACTCGCGGACCGACACGCGAGAAAGAAAGAGATTCCAATGAAACAACTCTATAAGCATATTTTCCTTTGCGCTGTTTTCTGAGTTGCATTCACACTTGAGACTGATCTGATGCGTGAAATTGTGTTTTTTGACTCAACTCTAGGACCCCACCCTTATTGTTAAACTTATGAAAAATGATCGCTCTGTGGTCATGTTTCTGTTCCTCTCAGTTGTTCCTGTCAAGAGTGAGAACGCAGTGGATTGGCACAATGTTTTTGCCTGCTGTTGTGTTTATCAGTAGAATGCGTGACATATGACACTACTGCTATACTAGATGATAAGGTCATGTGACCAGTGTGGTTAGTCATTCTCTGCTGACACTTTAATTCATTAGGTCTTCCTGCATTTCCAATGTTAGTACTTTGGGAATTGGCTCAGAGCACCCTTCACCTTGACTTAATGTGGAAAAAGCTCCTCTAATGTGGCAGACATTGCACATTAGCATAGCAAAGCTCCTAGCTGATTTGAATCGTGGGCCATTCTACAGAATTGGTTCAAAGTCAGATTTGGAAACATCTTGGGAAAAAAATGTATTTTTACAAAAAATCTGTATGCAAATTGTATAATATGCAAGGTACAAATTTCTAGTAATTGTGCAGTTAATTCTCGTATTGTATTTTCAGAAAGTTTTGGAAAATTTGCCCCTTTCCCCAAATTTGTCACTACCGAAACACAGTAATATATCATTTAATAAGAACGGTTACGTTTATCTGTTAAGATTTTGCTTACATCTTCCTTGTAAATATATTTTTTTCTATTTTATTAAAACGTTTTCAGAGGCAAATCAATAACAATTACATTTTTAGCAATATTTCAAGTGTAATTTAGGATGTTTGTTGTAATTCCAATCCAGTTTTTCTTTATAAAAGGCAAAAAGTTGATCATACTGATTTCAAAGTTAATTCATTAGTTTAAATATACATTTAACCAAAAACTATCATAAAATCTTAGTTGATAATTCAGTCTACTTTATTTTTGACAAAACATCCCATGTTTCGGTAGTGACAGTAATGCTTTGGACCACATCACATTACAGAATATTTAACTTGCAAATACTACTAAAACATACTAAAATACAAAAACTATGCATATCTGTACTAAAATTTTGTTTAGTTCCTCAGATGTAAGGATTATGTGTTCTTTTTGTCAACGAAACGATGATGACATGTTTCAGTCGTTACTGTTACAGTAGTGACACAAGAAAATACATATTGAAGTTCACGTTTTAAAAGAATCAAATAGATACTTTTAAAAACAACAATGGAAAAAAATACAAAAATGATTTCTATAACTTTTTCAAAAGTTGAAATCTAGGGCTTAGGGTTCGGGACAGCCACCTCCCAATTGAAAGTACCCAATAAATTATGATTTTAAATATATTAAGCTTCCTAATATTTTAAATATGATTGTGGGTTTCAATATATAACAGAAGGATCTTAGTAAAAATCTAAGATTTGAATACTTGAATGCTTTTTAAATGTGATTTGTTTGGTTGTGGGACAGCAGTTTGCACCCATTCTGTATAGAATGGCCCTTATAGTCTTTTTTTTAAGGAATAGTTCATTCAAAATGTAAATTCTGTCATCATTTACTTGCCTTCATCAGTTTAAAAACTGCATGATTTTTCTTCCTCAAACACAAAACTTCTCCTTTTGTGTTCCTTGGAACAACATCATGCTGGTTTCTAAACTTCATGAGGTTAAGTAAAATGTTAAATTGACCAAATCTTTATCTGTTAAAACCTGTTTCTTATCAAGGTCGTATTATACTGCAGAGAATAGACCTGGATAATTTCTTCAGAGTCTTGCAGCAAGTGGAAGACATGATGTTGTTACAGTGAGAACAGCTGTGCGGTTCAATCTACATTACTCAGTATGTTTTATTAAAAAGCAGCTGACTCATACTTTGGCTTTCTTATCTGCCTTTTTTTAGTCTGGCTGCTTTGATAAACCTGATGAACATGAGACACAATGACTTTTTTTTTCTCGTTCTTCCTCTGCATAACTTATTGGATTAAAAAGCATGACATGAATATTAAAGCACGAGTCTCTTTCAGTGCAGAGACACCGTCCTGTTGAAAGACTTTCTCTTATTTACATCACACCCGGTATTCGGTGTATAGGGTTACTGGCTAACAGACTGAACAGGCAAGACAGTCTCAGCTTTGGCAGAAGTCATGTATAATCCCTCGAAACTATGAAAGAAGGGCTTTAGCCTGTTTTTAATCAGAAACTCTAAAGAAGACATGATTGCTTGAATCTTAAATAGAAACACTCTACAGTACTGTAGTGGAAAAACTGTACAGTCTAAAAGTACATTAAAGGGATAGTTCACCCAAAAATGAAAATTCTGCCATCATTTACTTACCCTCACGTTGTTCCAAACCTGTTTGAGCAACCAGACAGTTGCTGGTAGCCACTGACTTCCAAAGTGTATTTCTCGCCTACTATGGAAATCGTTAACTGTTTGGTTACCAGAATGATTCAAAATAACATCTTTTGTGTTCAGAAAAAGAAAGCAGTTCATGCAGGTTTAGAACAACTTTTTACTGAGAACGTTTTACTGAGTAAATGACAGAAATTTCATTTATGGATGAACTACCCCTGAACTATGAAGTTTTTTGACTTGAAGACTTTTTGATTTGTGGGGAGAAAATATCCTTAGGATGTAATATTGACTTTTGTCAATGGTTTATATGCAAAGGCTGAAATACTGAAAATACACAAAAAGACCCATGAAAAGAAACTGTATATATTTATCACTTACAAGATGACAAAACATACTTCTCGTTGACATAGGTCCATTTAAAACATTAAATGGAAACCTATTTTGTTTCTTCCAGGAAAATGGGCTGAAAATATTGATGACTCATTGTGTTTGCAGAGGCGTATGCGAATTTCTGTCCAATCAGATTGCTTAAAATGACAGCAGTAGATAACCAGAAAAAGCTTTGCCAGGATGTGACACAAAAGTAGATTATTTGCTATTAAAGACGTCTTCTGACTCTGTCCAACTCGGGCTGTGTAATTTTGAGATTTGTTTGTTTTTTGTTGTTGTTGTTTTTGCTATTTTTCAGATAAAAATAGTGATTTAATTTTTTTTTTTTTTTTTTTTTTTTTTTAAAGGTCTAGGTTTGGTATGCCAAGCAATTTGGCCAAAAATGTTGTGTTTATACACTGGCTTTCAAAAGTTTGGGATCAGTAAGATTTTTTGTGTTTAAAGAAGTCTTTTCTGTTCATCAAGGCTGTGCTTATTTGATTAAAAATACAGAAAAAAGAGTCATTTAAAATAGTGGTTTTCTATTTTAATATACTTTAAAATAGAATTTATTTCTGAGATGCAAAGCTGAATTTTTTTTAGCGTCGTTACTCCAGTCTTCAGTGTCATTCTAATATGTTGATTAATGTTGGAAACAGTTGTGCTGCTTAATATTTTTTTTGGAACCTGTGATACTTTTTTAGGATTCTTGTTAAAATAATATGTTAAATGAAATGTTGAAAAAATGTTAAAAGAACAGCATTTATTTAAAGTAGAATTCCTTTGTAACAATATACACTTCTGTTTAAAGTTTGGGGTCAGTTTTTTTCTTTTTTTTCGCTGTTTGAAAGAAACATAATACTTTCATTCAGCAAGGATGTGTTAAATTGATTAAAAAAAAGAAAATAAATAGTTATGTTGTTAGAAAAGATTTCTATTTTGAATAAATGCTGTTCTTTTTAACTTTTTATTCATCAAAGAATACTAAAAAAAAATATCACAGGTTCCAAAAAAATATGAAGCAGCACAGCTGTTTCCAACATTGATAATATCGGCATATTAGAATGATTTCTGAAGGATAATGTTACACTGAAGACTGGAGTAATGAGTGATGAAAATTCTGAAATAAATTCTATTTAAAGTATATTAAAATGGAAAACTGTTATTTTTAAATTGCAATAGTATTTCATAATATTACTTTTTTTCTGTATTTTTGTTCAACTAAATGGATACTGATCCCAAACTTCGAACTGAGCAGCTCTGAGATGCTGCTAATACATGTGCGTAACTGAACACAGTGCTGCGCTTCACTCTGAAACATGCAACGCATATGTTTATTTAATTATACTGAAGCCTTTGCGACTGGATTGTGAGATTTTGATTTTATTTTGATTAATCATGCAGTCCTATGTCCAACTTCCTGTTTCAATAGAAAATATGTCAACATCATTATAGAAAGCTTGTTCACTTTACACGCAGCCTGGTATCAGATGCATACTAATGATTGTGATAAGCTTGTTTGTAAGGTTCTAGAGCCTTTTGTCTTTCTGTATCTCAAGAGACACTCGTATAGACAAGCCCGTCTATTCATTACCAGTGGACTGACTGGCCTGTAAGGCAACACCACTGATATCAACATGATGCCACTCCACTCTGTCCCACGCTGGGTCTGTGCGAGGGTTTGTGAAGAAAATCACTCCTGTCCCTCATTATAACAGGACATTCAGCACATTTACCGGCAGTACAGTACCTACGCCCTTATTTGTGTCAAAATATTTGGCACACATATTAGGTTCAGCCTGAGGCTGTTTGTTCCTTTAATAACGGGAATCGCAGGCTTCAAACGTCATTATTTATTAATGGAGCACACTTTGTTTTGGAGGAAGGAAGGCATTCTTTGAGTATTCACCCAATGTGATACCTCATTACTGTTCTTGAGTATTCAGAATGAGTTTAGAGTAGGCCACCTGAGAACCTTCTAGGGACAAAACCTGGTATGTGTAGCTTCAAATGAAAGTTTGTATTCGCAGAGCTATTTTGGGGAACTCAACCTCTAAAAACTTACAACGACTTACAGTGGAAGTGAACAGATTTCTGAAGAATTTAAAACCGAAATGTGAGGATTATAATTCTATTAAAGTAGGCCTAGTGTATAAATTAAGGCTGGGTATTGAGACAAATTTCACGATTTGATTTGACTTCTGTACACCTGCTTGCAATTTGGTTCAATTCAGTATCGATTATTTTGTATATATATATCAGATACAGTGCATGGCAAATTTTCTCAAGGAAAAAAAATAGCAACTAATGCTAAGAGAGTCAGTTGGTACTACATTATAATATAAAATGAACTAATTTGTATACAAAAATTGAAATTACACTTAATGAAGTTTTTATAATAAACTTATATATAACTATTCCAATTCGTTTTTTGAAATATAAACATGTAAATAGTGGCTGTCATTAAGCGTATGGTCACCGACTATGTTTCTGAGGTAAATGTGACGTTATCTGACTTACTGTTATACAAGCTGTTATATTGACGTCTTTCCGTGGTTGAAACGCAGATTGAGCGATTACATGGGACAGCATTTGGATTTCGGTAAGTTGTACTCTTTCTTTAAACATATTTCGGATGTTTATTAATGTTTACGTCTTGCTGAAACTGATATTAAAGCGGAGGAGACGATCAGTTCAACCGGCGCTTTGCTTGAACGGAGATGCTACAGCGTCTGTCACTCCACGTCAAACAGCGCCAAAACGGTATTTATTGTTTCAATATTGAAATAAAGTGAACAGAATTTGAAATCTGAGACTTAGTTTTATATCAAAAGTAATAAAGCAAAAGCTTTTTGCGATTTATTGGATGGGAGGAGCGCTACAATATTCCATTCATAACTGAACAGGCTAGACTAATCATTTCTTGGAGAATCGATATAATTTCGATCGATGTTTTTAAATTAATTAATTATAGCCTTAAATTAATTGTAACGTTACTCTTAAAGCCAGATTTTTTTTTTTTTTATTAACCATAGTTTAAATCTCATTTGTGTTCATGACCTCAAAGCTGGTCTGACCGTCAAAAAAAATTCATGACCGCATAACCAGTTTTAATTTCAGTTTCATATTGGAAACTATTTAACAAACCCTTCTGTTCAGTCAAGCCAAGCTGTTGTTGTCTCATTGTGTTTTTGAATTAAAAAATTATCTGTTTATTCAAGCCCGGAAACTCTGACGTTGCTGCATGTCTTAGCAGGTATATAGGCTATCAGAGAGTTAACAAGAACTCCATGATCACATCTGCCAGCTGCAAATAGCAAATGTACTGAGTCACAGTGAGAGCATGCTTAGGGGCATCCAACCCCTAATGTGTCTAGACTTGGGGGATGTTTTTCAAAATAGAACTACTCTTTAATTAATGCTTTGCATGTAGCAATTATGAATGGGAATGAAGTGTCTTTGTGAAAGTATCATAATTTGGCTGTAAAGTGTGTCACAAGAACATTTCCAAACCACTGATGTCACATACACTATTTTAACGATGTCCTTACTTCCTTTCTGGGCCTTGAAAGTGTCAGTTGTATTGCTGTCTTCAGGGTCTTTTGTGTTTCTAAGATGAAGGTTTTGGAACGACATGAGCGTGAGTAATTAATAGCAGAATTTTAATTTTGTGCTTGAACTGTCCCTTTAAAGAAAGGAGGGACAAGTGTAAATTTTGACTTTACAAGAACCTGAAATAGTCCTTTAAATCAAGTATGTGATGAATAAAAGCTTGTCTGACACTAGAGACATTTTTAGTAAATGTTTGACCTCTGGGTTTGTTAGACCTTTCAGTGTTTGTTATGGTGAGATATCTAGATTGGCACTTTACTTGTCTCGCTTATGCCGTTGGCACCCATGTTGGCACTTCATACCTTGGTTTTTCCTGTTTCTGCCTTCCAGCGGTCCTGCCATGCCAGCTGCCCTCGATTGGGGCTCTTTTTTTTGGTCACAGCATCACGTGCCTGGAGAAACGCACACTCTCTCGTTCTCTTTATGTGTCTCTTCCTGTTTCTTTCTCTTTCTCTCCAGGCTGTCAGAGTGAGGAACATGTCTATTTCTGGGTTTGAGATAAGACAGATTTGTCCACACTGTCTTGCTGAATGAGGGATGCAGCTGTAGCATTGGAAATGGAGCTAAGGATGGGACGAATTTACTCTCTTTTATGTTTGCGACTAATGACGCTCTCGACTCTTTTAATGACTGTTTTTAAGTGTACGCTTTCAGCTCATTCTCAAGCAGTAATGAGTAATGTAGGACATGCGGTACATCTGGCCTCGCTGAATATATCTGGTGAAATTTTAGAGCGCTCACATTGTCTTATTAGTCTCAAAGGGAACCAATGAACCCTTCTGTTCCATAACGGGAATATTTCATGAAAACTGATCACATGTGAGAACAAAAACCTTCCAGTCTCTCAGTGTACCGCTTTCTGTTTTAGTTCCTACTGTTTTTATATTTCTACTTCCATTTTTTCAGTCAATCTTCAGAAACCAAGTTCATTTAAAGGGATAGTTCACCCTCAAGTCATTTCAAAACCTGTATGATGTTCTTTCTTCTGTGAAACCCAAAAGAAGATATTTTTTAAGAATGTTTCAATTGTTTTTGTCCATATAATGAAAGTCATTGGGGTCCAAAACAACACTAGCCCCCCACTGACTTTGATTTGTATGGAAAATATCTTCTTTTGTGTTCCAAAAGGAAGTCATAACTATCCCTTTAATGTATATTATGTCTCAGTAGTGCTCCAGGACAAGGATGAAAATGGTTTCCGCATCCTTTTACAGTAAATCCTCTCGGAAATTTCGTGTTTAACCATAATGACCTTTCTTTGTTCTCTTCTGTTTGTCTGAGTAGCCCTCAGCTTGATGACTGTGAGAGGCCACACTTCTCACATTATTCCACAGCCCTTGCGTGGAGGCTGGAATGTCACACATTCCTCTCAAATAGTGTTAAGAATCTTCAGCTCTTCAGATATTTTTGAACAGCACCCAATTGTCATAGCCCTCGTTTACTTGGTAACCAAAAGCCTTTGTGGCGAGCTTTGGAATGTTGGAATTTCCTCTGTGATTTGTTTGTTTGTATGTGTGTGTATTGGATCGAGAGTGTTTTATTGATGCAGACACGAGGTTAGCCTTCACCTGGCGGCAGGTTTATATCCGTTACCGGGGATATTTTATCGGAATGCGGTTGCTAGGCCACCGGCATTCAGAAGTACTGGTCCCAGGAGACGTATGGGGTTTCCCAGCCCTGATTTCCTTTGTGTGCAGGTGCCCTCTCTCATTCATGCTCTCTGAGAGGACAAAGACTCCTTTACCTTCCTAACAGAGTGAGTTGGATTGGTTGTGAGGGAGTTTAGGGTCTCACGGGTTTGAGAGGACAGCACATGTTTTAGTGCAGTTTAATTATTCAAGTTAATGATTAGCTCAGGTGAGTTTAGTCTAAGATCCTGTGGAAAATTCGAGTGTGAAGTTTATTGTTTGTATGTTGATTTTCTATAGTCAGTTAAATGGATAGTTCACACCAAAATGAAAATTACCCCATGATTTACTCATCTTCAAGCCATTTTAGGTGTATATGACCTTCTTATTGCAGACGAATACAATCAGAGTTATATAAAAAAATATAGTGGCTCTTCCAAGCTTTATAATGGCAGTGAATGGGTGTTAATATTCAATAGTCCAATAAAGTGCATTCATCTATCATAAAAAGTGCTCCAAATGGCCTGAGAGGTTAATAAAGGCCTTCCGAAGGGAATTGAAACATTTTGGTAAGAAAAATATCCATACTTAAAACGTTTTAAACCGTAATCTCTAGTTTCCGCTAACTGTCGTACATGCATTTGTTGTTTGAAAAAATTTGAAAATATGGATAAAATGCATCGATTCGCCTCAGACGACCTTTATTAACCCCCCGGAGCCATGTGGAGTACTTTTTATGATGGATGGATGCACTTTATTGGACTACAAAATATCAACAGCCATTCACTACCATTATAAAGCTTGAAAGAGCAAGGACATTTTTTAATATGACTCCAGTTGTGTTCATTTGAAATAAGAAAATCATATACACCTTGGTTTGCTTGAGGGTGAGTTTATCATGGGGTAATTTTTATTTTTTGCGTGATCTGTCCCTTTAAGTAAATTATTTTCTCATAACACACAGTAAAGACAGTAATACAGTTAATATTTTTCAGTATATTCTGCAAGTATAGACCACCAATGTTAGCATGTGTAACATTTTGTGTTAACTTTTAAAACAAAATTATTTCAAAACTTTGAACTTTCAGGGTTGCGTCAGTATTAAAATTCTGGCTGATTCCAAATAGCTGATAATTATTTTCATGTTATGGCTAATAGCCAATAAATGACTGATATAGACATTGTATAGTATTTTGTGTAAATAAACCAAAAATAAAATAATGAAATCAGTCATTTTAATTAGTACAAGTGACTTTTAGCCATCACAATAACTTGAAAAATGAAAATAGTATGAAAAATAAGCTATTAAATTCTTAATGTTTTTAAAGAAAATCTTTAAGTGAACATTAAATGACACAAAATGTCATCAAAATGTAAAAATTAGGAAATGAGCAATTAAACAATTAAAGGGGTCCCTCACCCAAAAATGAAAATTCTGTTATCACTGAAGAATGATGGTACCCAAACAGCTGACAGTAGCCATTGATTTCCGTAGTATTGATTTCTAGATTTTTTTTCCTAAACTATGGAAGTAATGGCTACCATAAACTCAACAGAAGAATGAAACTCAGACAGGTTTGCAACAAGTGGAGTGTGAGTAAATGATGACAAAATGTTCATTTTTGGGTAAACTTGATTTGTGTATAAATATCCAATATTAGACAGTATAAATATAGAAAATATAATTGCATAACGTCTAAACATCTGGGTGATGTTGTTCCAGCTTATCTGAACCATCTCAACTTACCATGTGCCTTAAAACAGTCTTTAATTAAATCAGGTAGTTAAGTAACGCTACCTGTCCTCCCAGCCCTGAGAATGTTATAAAGTAAAGAGAGGGGCCGATTTGTCTGTGTCATTGAAAATGTAATTACAGATCTTCCATCACGCCGCCCAGAAAGGCTCTTTTCTCTTCCTCTGAATGGAGAAGAACACTCATGATTTTCATTATATATTGAGTACTTCAATATTCCTTCATTACAGAGCTTTTCTGTCTTTTAAAAAAGGAGCATTTCAGGCTAATTACAAGATAAATATATTTAAAATTCTGTTTTTCTACTGAAAATCCATTTTCACAACTATATACTAAAAATATCAATGACAGTGATGGATGACATTTCAATGCATTTCACAGAATTGGCCTGCTGTATTGTGTCGCTCATTATCCTTCAAAGGAAGGACTGTACTTCCTCTTCTTGTATGTCCACTTGAACAGGCCGTCGTGAGTTAGACAGATGTTTCGGTAAATTATGTAAGATCAGTTTCTAGGCAGAATTTAGCCTCCAGAGGAAAATCGTCCTGCTTTTTCTGATTGAGAAACCTTTATTATGCTGTATATGAATATGGCAGTCATTTTGTGCAACGTAGCATTTGATGTCATTATTGTACCATGGTACCGCTAGTACTTGCAAGAAATGTGGGTTTGCCACTACCTTGCATCATAGCTGTTGCATTGTAACCGTTCAATATTTCATGTACATTAAAAAAAAAATTTATTTAAAAAATGTGTGGTAAAAATAATATTTTAAATACATTGGTTATATTTATGTATATTTATATTTATTTATTTATATATATGCAAAACTATTTTTTGTCTTTTTATATATTTTAACATCATTTGTGCATACAAATTACAGTGTATGTAGCATAGACTTAAAAGTATGATTATGGGTGTAGCTTTTTTCCAGTAGTATTTTGAGTGATTATGATGTAAAATATTCAGTACAAGCTTTAACCATAATCCTAATGACTAGTTCCCATACAGTGTGTAAACAAAAGCCTGATAAATGATTTCTGTCTTTTTATTGAAATATAAATTAATCCACCTACAGCTCCTTTTTCAGTGCTGTTTGGGGTGTGTCCTCTCAGAACCTGGATTTTATTAAGCAAAAGCATCATAAATATAGAGAGAAAGATCTTGTTTAAACCAAGGTGACCTGCCTTGGTTGAAATTCTCAGTTTGCTTGCACTAATCTGCCTTTTCCCTATCAAAGCAGATGTGTTGTTACCGTCCCTGGAGTAAATCTCCCTCTGAATGTGCGACTGCGGCTCCCTGTGATTTAAAGCTTGCTCGTAAATTCTCATGTTTATGTAAGATTTTCATGTATGTGGTAAACAACAAATTTGTTTTCTTGTTATCTCACTGACAGCCAGCGCTAATGCATCATTCTGCAGTGTCTTATCAGTCTGGCAACCGGCATTGTCTGGCCAAATGGTATTTGAAAAAAAAAAAAAATAGAAAGCTTGGCAGGAACTGAACATTTACTTGGGTGAGAGACTCAACCAAATATCTTTGAGAAAAGGCTAAATGGTGCACTTAAACTATTTTCACACTCGATTTTTAGGCCTGAACTGAGTGGACTCATGTCTGCACCAAAAGCTGTAAAGTAAAACTGCCTTTAGACTGACAGCGAAGGAGAAATCTTCAAGTGTAGCCTGCTTTTCCCTTTCATATTGAAGTGGATTCGCATGTCCCAGATTTTCCTGTTTTGACCAAGCCAAGTCATAAAAATCAGGATTACAATTAGCTTTGGTGTTTATCTTTCTCTCTGTGTGCTTTACACAGCCTCATTCAACATGTGGTGATGCTTCATTGAAATTAAATTAATATCCTAATTAAATTTAACGTTCTCTTCCTTGGACGTCAGTTCGCTTTTTCCTGTGCTGGCTGAGAGATGGCTTTTGTTTTGGTGAGGTTAATAAAGCTGAGGAAGATGCTTGGCACGTGGTTGAGCAGAGGATCATGGGATGGGACAGGCCTGTGCTGTGAGATGAGGTAGCGTGTGAGTAAAACAAGTGCTGAATGCCGACAACATGTTGCGTAATGAGGCTTGGATAATCTCCTTATACATAAACGCATATAGAATTTATGGATTATTCAGTAATGCACTCCATTAAATACATTCTATTCAACTGTAGTAATCACATTTTAAAAATGGTGCTTAACAGGTTAGTAATGTAAAATGAAATCATGTGAATGGTCAGTAAACACTAATTCATGTAGTAATTTTAATATTAAATAATTTAAACGGTCAGTAAACAGTAATTTATGTTTTATTTTATTTCATTATCATTTTTGTTGGATTTATGAGAATTATTACAAGGTGTTGTCAGTTATTCTAATTTGGCGATTCAAACACAAACAGTGATTAAAACAAATGCGTAATCTTTTACTAGTATGATTTCATCATTGTAATCTTTATTCTTGTGAATTCATATTTTGCAAAACTTTAGATTATCTTAATGATGACTACAGACATCTACTTTAAAAACTGTATGCCAGGGTTGTTATTATTATTCAACTAAAATTATTTTCATTACTTGGAATAAAATAAACATTAACTGAAGTAGTATTTTTTTAATTGTATTTTTTTAATAATTCCTTTTCAGCCAGTTACCAATGCAACATTTTATTTTTGTTTAGTTGAAGTACTAGAAAAATACTAAAACTTTAACTAAAATTAAAATGAAAACAGAAAATACAAAAATTAAAACCAAATTTAAAATGTTAATAAACTCTATAATAGCGTTATTAATGACAACACTAAGGCCTGGTTTCACAGACAGGGCTTAGGTTAAGCCAGGATTAGGCCTTAAAATGTTAAGTTAGACATTTGAGTAGTTATAAATTATATTTAAGTTTAAATATAAATGCTGAGAAATAGAACTACAGTTGTGGTGAAAATTTTACACTGGAGTATTTGCCAAATAATTTGGTAATTATTTTACCAAAGTAAAAGGGATCATACAAATCGAATGTTATTTTTTATTTAGTGCTGACCTGATATAAATATTACCCTTTTCTCAAATTTACATTAGCTTAATTTTTAATACTGTGTTGTTACCTGAATGCTCCACAGCTTTTTTTTGTGTGTGTGTGTGTGTGTGTGGTAATTGTTCGTGGGTCCCTTGTTTTAAAAAAACGTTCAAGTGTTCTTCAGAGAAAATCCTTCAGGTCCCACAAATTCTTTGGTTTTTAAGCATCTTTTGTGTATTTGATCACTTTCTGACAATGACTGTATTGTTTTATCCATCTTTTCACACTGAGGACATCTGAGGGACTGAGAAACTATTACAAAAAGTTTGAAAGTTCAAAAGTTTTCAACCCCCAGCTCTTAATGCATTGTGTTTCCTTCTGAGGCATCAGTGAGCGTTTGAACCTTCTGTAATAGTTGCATATGAGTCCCTCAGTTGTCCTGAGTGTGAAAAGATGGATCTCAAAATCATACAGTCATTGTTGGAAAGGGTTC
>JAHKKF010516638.1:9363-20817 GCA_019740295.1 Labeo calbasu | reverse complement strand
AATTAAAATAATTTGCTGAAATATTTTGATTCAGCACTATTTCTAGGTCAATTATTTAATTAGAAAATAGCAAAAATATGTTCTTAAATATATTACTTTAAAGAATATATTTTTACCATTTCTTTTTATACTGTAAAATAGATAAATATTTAAGATTCTGCACTATTTCTAGTGCACTTATTAAATTACAAAAATAATGGTTTAATTTATGTGTAATAGTTATTATATTGTGATGTTTGTTTGTTTGTTTGTTTGTTTTTTTCTTTTCTTTACTTTTTTCTTTTTTTTTCTTTAACCTGGAAAAATATTTAAATATTTATAAAAGTTTATTTCTTTATAATTTCTTTAATTGTTTTCCAGCTCTACTAAACACATTAAGAGAATATTGTCACGATTAAACATATAATTTTTTTTTTTTTTTTTTTAATTTTATATAAAAAATATAATTTTTTATTTCTTTTTCTTTTGAAATGTAAACATTACAATGTAGTTAAATATTGTTAAGCTGATTTATATTTTTTACATTTTATTAAAACACGGAAGTAATATTAAATGTTTTTTTAACATTTTCCTTTTATTGTATTTGTGCATTTCTAGTGCACTTATTAAATCAGAAAATGACAAAATAAGTTTAATTGATGTATAATTTTTATTGTATTATGCAGACTTATTTTGTTTAAACCTGGAAATGTTTAAATTTCTTTTTAATTTGTTTAATATTCTTAATGTTTTCAGTTATTTTTATTGAATAATACTCTTAACTAATTCTGTATTGTAAAGTGAGGAAGTATTTAAGATTCTGCACTTTTCTAGGTCCCTTATTCAATTAGGAAAATGGCAAAATATTTTTTTAAAAAAGAAAAAAGAAATTTTAATATTGCTTATAGTTATATGCAGAATATTTTTTAACATTTTATTCAAAATAAGTAATATTAAATGTTTTAAACATTTCTCTTTATATTGTAAAATAGAAATATTTAAGGTTCTGTAGCATTTCTAGTGCAGTTATTAAATTAGAAAATGCCAAAAAAAAATACTGGTTCAATGTATAATGCTTATTGTATTATGCAGATTTTTATTTAAACCTGGAAATAAACTTTTAAAATATTTCTTTTTTTTTTTTTTTAATTCTCTTAATGTTTTCCGTTATTTTATATTAAACAATTCTCTTATAATACTCTTAAATAATATAATACTAATAAATAATAAATAGTAATAAATAATACTCTTAAATAATTCTATATTGTAAGTTGTGGAAATATTTAAGATTCTGCACTTTTTATTCGGTTAGAAAATGGCAGAAGTATTTTCTTAAATATGTCCTCAAATAAATTTAATATTACTTGGTTATATGCAGAATTTTTTTGTTCTTTTATTAAAACCAGAAAATAATAATATATATTTAACAAATGTTCTTTATATTGTAAAATGGATAAATATTTAAGGTTCTGTAGCATTTCTAGCACATTTATTAATTACATTAGTTAACTACATTAGTTAACATGAGCTAAGAATGAACAACTGAAAAGCCTTTCTTTTTATATTGTAATATGAAGAAATATTTAAATATTTAAGAATATTTAGATTCTGCACTATTTCTAGTGCACTTTTTAATTAGAACACCCCCGCCGCCCATTCTTAAAAACATATTTTTTACAAAAAGAAAACACTCTCTGTTTTAAAAAAATATATATATTTTTATATATATAAAATGTAGATAGATAGATGGATATAGATATAAGATTCTGCATTTATCTATATAAAAAATGCCAGAAAGGTTGTTGACAATATTGTTTGTAGTTCTGTCCTAAAACATTGCCGTCCGTTCAGATGCCAGCCTGCCCCAGAACGCGCCTCCATGCACCAGCTCTCCGAGTTCGCCGGCGGTCCAGATGCGGCCCAGCTCTCTGCACGGCCTCGGTTCTAAACTGAACAACCAGCGCTACACTAAAGTGGGGAGACGAAAGTCAACCAGCAGTATCCCACCCTCGCCTCTAGCCTGCACCTCCTCGCCGCAGGCCCTGTCCCCTCAGCGCTCCCCCTCTCCCTTACCCAGCATCTCCAAAACCCTCCACTCCTTCCACGGCAAGACCCTCTCGCCCCCCACCATCATTCGGCACGTGGTCCGACCCCGGAGTGCAGAACCTCCGCGTTCCCCTCTGCTGAAGAGAGTCCAGTCTGCGGAGAAACTTTCCGGGGCTTTGTTCGCTGACAAAAAGCCCCACGCAGCCCGCAGACACACGCTGGAGGTCCCGCACTGCGAGGTGGACGTCCCGGGAGACGCAGAGGCGGAGGGGGCCTGCGGTGCGACGTATACGGCGGATCACGGCAGGCTGGGCGGGTACCTGTGCGCCCAGAGATTAAGGGACTGGCCTGGAGAACGCATGGAGCAGATTGTCGTAATGCGCAAGCTCAATCTCTCCGAACGCCGAGATTCATTTAAAAAACAAGAAGCTGTGCAGGAGGTGAGCTTTGATGAACCGGACGACAGGGTGCCGCAGATACCCGCTCAGTCGGCCACGTCCGCTAGCGCGCGCCCCAAACAGATGATGGGCGAAATGCAGTCCGAGGAGGAGTGCGGGGCGAGGAGGAATCCGCTGGTTCCCCAAATCGCCGTGCAGGGATCAGAAAGCGAGGAAGCGGATGACTGGAGGCTTTGCTCGGATGAAGACGAGGAAGAGGCTGAGGAAAACATGTCACGTTGTCCGATTCAAGGTGACAAAGAAGCCGCCGAGACGATCGCAGATGCAGAAAAACCAGAAAAGCATCAGAGTCCAGAAAAAAGCAAACTGAAAGAGAGATGAACGACTGAAGACTGTTACATATCCGCAGGATTCTCAGCGCAGCCGCTGAGATGTTTGTTGCCACGCGTAATTCATTTTATTAGCGTGTAAATGGAAGTAAGCTAGTCTTATGCAGGGAATATTTATGCTTTTTTATTTATAAGTACACTGGAGACGTACTGTTGGCCAAAAAGAAGACGTAACGGTTGCTAGAACATTTTTCTCACCTTCTGTGAACCTGTTGAGGGAAGCTTGATTTTTCTATGAAAATGTGCAAATGCTTCAAAATCATTTCGTTTTTGCACCAACTTTGTGTCTGATTTTTAAAAGCTACAAGTTGAAATGATATTTGAATGGAGTTGTCGTGTGGCCCTTTCATGTATTATTTCACAATCTCAAAGTGTTTTTGGAGCATTTGGGCTTCAACTGTGGAAACCCCACAAGTCATACATGTTGGTCAAGGTGTCCAAAAAAAAACAGTATAATGTTTTTCTTTTTTAAATTGTGCATCGAACCAAATATGTTTTACCATTTTTGTTTTTGTTTTTTTTTAGATGAATTTGATTTAAATATTTTAATTTAAAGGGATAGTTCACCTAAAAATTAAAATGCTGGCATCATTTACTCACCCTCATGTTGTTCCAAACCTGTGTGTGTTTCTTTTACTCTGTTGAACACAAAAGATATTTTGAAAATGGTTTCTAGTTCCCATTGACTTCCTTAGTGTTTTTTTTTTTAATGATATGAAAGTCAATGGTGACCAGAAACAGATTGATTACCCACATTCTTAAAAATGTCTTTTATTGTGTTCAGCAGAAGAAAGAAATTCAAACATGTTTGGAAAACCTGACACTGAGTAAATAATGACAGAATTTTCATTTTTGGCTGAACTTGCATTTAAAATCCAAACATCATCAATTCAATTTTAAAGAGAGAGTTCACCCAAAAATGAAAATACTGTCAGCATTTACTCACCCTCCTTAGTGTTTTTTTTTCATACTATGGAAGTCAATGGTGACCAGAAACAGTTTGATTACCCACATTCTTTAAAATTTCTTCTATTGTGTTCAGCAGAAGAAAGAAACTCATACATGTTTGAGTAAACAATGACAGAATTTTCATTTTTGGTTGAAATAACATTCAAAATCCAGACATCATCCATCCATTCAATTTTAAAGGTATAGTTCACTCAAATATGAAAATTGTCATTAATTACTCATCCTCATGTCGTTCCAAACCTGTAAGACTTTTGTTCATCTTCAGAACACAAATTAAGATTAAGAATTAAGAAGAAACTGTTGAATGAAGTCGTCATTTTTGTTCTCTTTGCGCACAAACGTATTCTCGTAGCTTCGTAACATTACGGTTGAACTACTGATGTCACATGGGTTATTTTAATGATGTCCTTACTGTCTGTCTGGGCCTTGAATGTGTTAGTTGCATTGCTGTCTATGCAGGTTCAGAAAGCTCACGGATTTCATCAAAAATATCTTAATTTGTGTTCTGAAGATGAATGAACGTCTTACAAGTTTGAAACGAGTGAGTAATTAGAGAAGTTTACTTCCAGAACAAAAATTTTACAGATAATGTACTCACCCCCTTGTCATCCAAGATGTCCGTGTCTTTCTTTCTTCAGTCGTAAAGAAATAATGTTTTTTAAGGTAAACATTTCAAGATTTCTCTCCATATAGTGGACTTCAATGGTGCCCCCAAGTTTGAACTTCCAAAATGCTAAATGCAGTTTCAAAAGGCTCTAAAAGAAGGGTCTTATCTAGCGAAACGATTGGTTATTTTCTGAAAAAAATTTAGTTTATATACTTTTTAACTGCAAACGCTCGTCTTGGTCTAGCTCTGCGTGAACTGTGTTTTCCTATATATGACAGTTAGGGTATGTCGAAAAATTCATTTTCTCCCCCAACTTCAAAATTGTACTACATCGCTGCAGAAGTACTGACCCAGTGTTTACAAAGTGAACGTCCAAAGAAGATCAAACGCCCTTTCCAAAAAAATTGTAGAACAGTGATGTAAGACGATTTTGAAGTTGAGGGAGAAAATGAGATGGGAGTTTTTCGACATACCCTAACTGTCTTGACCCGGAGATGCACAGACTATGCATGCACAATGCAGAACTAGACAAGACAAGCATTTGAGGTTAAAAAGTATATAAATTGTCTTTTTTTTTTTTTAAGAAAATAACCAGTCGGTTCATGAGATAAGACCTTTATTCCTCGGCTGGGATCGTTTAGAGCCCTTTGAAGCTGCATTTAAATTACATTTTGGAAGCTCAAACTTGGGGGCACCATTGAAGTCCACTATATGGAGAACATTCCTGAAATGCTTTCCTCAAAAACTATTTCTTTACGACTGAAGAAAGAAAGACATGAACATTTTGGATGACAAAGAGGGTGAGTGAATTACCTGTAAATTTTTCTTCTCCTGACTAAACTTTCATTTTTGGGTGAACTATCCCTTTAAGGGATATTTTTACAGTTCCCACAATTATTTTTTGCATGTCTATAATTTCCTTAAATATTCTTGCTATTATTTGTTTTGTTTTTTTCACCCAACTTTGCATGTTCAGTTTACCTGCAATCTAAAAAAAAGTTCACAGGTGCTAAGACGGAACGGGCTCACGGACACCTCTGAAATATTTAAAGTAGTAGTAAAGCATGCAGTCACACACCTACTAACTGGAACTCACTCACGTGTGCACAAATCACTGCGTGACGAACCACAGCATCACAAGTTTTCCATGGACCGTTGGCCTGTCCTCACAAGCTTTTGTACTTGGAATAATGTTTACATTTTTTATATATATTTGGATTTCTACTGTGCGAAGGGATCTGTATGGCCTGTTTTTAACTAAACCGAAGTCAAGGGGTGAAGGCTTTAGCTAGATTATGGTTTTAAAGTTCAGTGTGATGTCGTTGCAAACGTCAGACTGGATGTTTGTGTGTTCATATGCATGACTCTCTTCCAAAACACTTTTTCTAAATTGAATATGTTGTTGTTTGAATCTAACAGGACAGTATTTTTATTGCATGAGAAGGTGCAATTAGATGTCAGTAAGGACTTCTTTATTTATAGGACAGCACATGTCTTACAAGTTTAACATTTCTGTTTTGAGGTTTATTGTTAATTGCGACCTCTCTGTAACTTTTTGGAATCAGGCTGCTGTAATCGTAAGCGAGACAAGTTTGTGTACATTTTAATAGGCCGTATTTTTCTGCCTGTCAGCCAACCAATTGCATGCTGCATGTTAAGTGAATACACAGTACACGTTGGCATGGCATCCTGAGTGCAATATGTGTTTAATGGTCATGTATAATCAAGCATTTGAATTACAGTAATGTATTAACAGCTTCATGTTATGCAGACCCCGTTGTGACATTTTATCCCTCTGTAATCACAGACTTTAGTGGATAAGGTGTTTGTCGTGTGGATCGTGTTCAGACAGGGTCACTGTCAGCCCTTGCATTCACACTAGAGCTTCAAAGCACTGGAAATCCATTCTCTATATCCTGATGTGCTGATGCTTTCTTCCATTTTTCCAGAATTGTTAAGACTTCTTGATTTATTGGTATGTGTTTGTAAAAAAAAAAAAAAAAATACTTTTTATAAATATTTTTTAATGTAATAACTGTTTGTCTGATGATGTTTTGTAATAAATCATTCACTGGTTAAGAGGGAACATCACTGATTTTTGTTTTTCTTTACAAAGAGCATTTTAGATTATGAGCAATATATCAGCACGGCTGTGATTCGGCCATATTTGAATAATGAATGTTATTTATTAATATTTGGTATAGAGAATTGGTCTGTGCGTTAGTGATGGTGATTTTGTTACGCCCCAAGGTGGCGACAAGAGACTGTTTTTATGCATGA
This sequence comes from Labeo calbasu, assembly GCA_019740295.1. Classification (NCBI taxonomy): domain Eukaryota; kingdom Metazoa; phylum Chordata; class Actinopteri; order Cypriniformes; family Cyprinidae; genus Labeo; species Labeo calbasu. Next base: position 14,149 of record JAHKKF010516638.1, on the reverse strand, counting down.
GGCAGCAGACACTTAAGTTGAAAAACTGAAAAAAATATTGTAAACAAGTACATTTTCTATTTTTCAAGAACTTATAGGATGCAGTCAGCAAATGCAGTGAGCAATGTTATCATAGGAAATACCTTTAATAGATGAAAGGATAGTACGCTAAAGATATTGCTTTCCTCAGCGGACATTTAAACTAATGTTATATAAATGTGAGATCGATCTGAAGAATGAATGCTGTATTAGATACAGGTAATCACACTCACTCAGTCCATCTCTCTCTCTCATAATACAGCGAGCTTTTAATACAGTAATATTTTAATATAGTAATTATGCAACAGATTTGACAATTGTCTGTTGCAAATAGGATTGCAAAAAGGTGGAAAATTTCCAGTAAATTTTGGAAGCATTCCAGACATTTTGGAAACTTTCCAGAATTTTTTGGAATCTATTGGGAATTTTTGGAAATTTACCAAAAATTTTCCACCCCTTTGCAACCCTAGTTGCAAATCATTTGAACTTTGTGTCAGTACGTCATAAATAGAACGAGGGATCAGTTTACTATTGGGGATGTTGTGTCGCAGTGCGCCACTCTCTCGACTCAGGTGTAAGCTTTTATTGAAGCAATGTTCCTTTGTTACAAGTTCTAAAGTGATGTTTTTAAATTAGTAATGGAGGCTAGGGCTCATCTGTTAGGGGCCATTCACACTAAATGCTTTTTTTTTTTTGTCTTTGTGAACAGCTGCGTCTCATGCATGGCACAGCGTTCTAAAAACCCAGTGATTGAGTTAAGCTATAAACGTATCTCAAAACTTTGCGTTTTCCCTATTCCGCTGTCAGTGTCTCACGTTTTTCAAATCAAAAACGCATCCCTTTTGAAAAAAATCCATTGTGGAAGAAAACAGTTCCACAGTTTTTTTAACACTCCATAGTTGTTTCTTATTTACTTACTATGGAAGCCCATTTCCACCATTGAATAGAAATAATAAAAAAAAAAAGGTAATTGTGACTTTTTAATCTCACAGTTCAAACTTTTTTTCTTGGAATTGCGTGATATAATAGTTGCAAGTTATATACTCAGCATTGCATGATATAAAAAATTTTGAGTTCATATTTTGCAATTCTGACAAATGAAGTCAGAATTGCAAAATATGAACTCAAAATTTTTTTTCTAAGAACTGCGAGTTTATATCTTGCAATAGTGACTTTTTTTTCTCAGAACTGCGAGGTTATATCTCTCAATTGTAACTTTCTAATGTGCAAATGCGAGTTAAGTCAGAATTGTGAGATTTAAACTAAATTCTGAGAACATATCAGTCTTTTTGCCCCCAGAACTGGACTTTATAACTTGAAATTGCAATCTCATATTTCTCAGAAAAAAAAGAATTGTGAGATATAAACTAGCAGTTGCGAGAAAAACAGTCATAATTGTGCAATACAACCCGCATTTGTGAGGAAAAAAGAATCGTGACATGAACTCAAAATTGCGAGGAAAATCGGAATTGTGAGAAACAAACTTGCATTTGTGAGAAAAATGGTCCAAAAATGGTTATCTTGCAATTCTGACTTTATTTCTTGGAATTGCATGATATAACTCGCAGTTGCAAGTTATAAAGGCAGCATTGTGTGATACAAACTCACAATTTTGAGATATAAAGTCACAGTTCTAAGAAAGTCAAAATTGCAAAATATAAACTCACAATTCTGACTTTTTTCTCAGAATTGCAAGTTTAAATCTCACAATAATGACTTTTTAATAATGACTCACAATTAAGTTTTTATCGCAAATCTTTATTTCTTGTAATTGCAAGTTTGTATCTCACAGTTCTGACTTTTTTCATGGAACTGCATGTTATAACTCGCAGTTGCAAATTATGAAGTCACCATTGCCTGATATAAAGTTGCAATTCTATGAAATAAAGTCAGAAGTGCAAAATATAAACTCAGAATTCTCACTTTTTTCTCGGAATTGCGAGTTTACCTCACAATTCTAACTTTGTAATACACAATTGTGAGTTAAGTCAGAATTATGAGAAACAAACTCATTAAAATGTTATTAAAATATTCTTCACAAGAAGAAAAATGGATCTTTTAAGAACTGATTATTGAAAGGTTCTTTAGGGAACCAGAAATGGTTCTTCAATAGCATTGTTGCAAAAACCACGGTTTGGGACCTTTATTTTTTAAGCATTAGTTCACTTCTAAAATAAACATTTCCTGATAATTTAGTCATCCCTATGTCATCCAAGATTTTTATGTCCTTCTTTAATCAGTCGAAAAGAAATTAAGGTTTTTGGGGAAAACATTCCAGGATTTTTCTCCATATAGTGGACTTCAGTGGGGTTTTAATGCAGCTTCAAAGGGCTCTACACAATCCCAGCTGAGGAATAAGAGTCTTATCTAACAAAACAATCTATCATTTTCCAAAAAAAAAAAAAATGTATATACTTTTTAGCCACAAATGCTCATCTTGCACTAGCATTAGTAATGCATGAAGACATGCACATGCATCGCAGAGCTAGTGTAAGACGAGCATTTGTGATTGAAAATGACCGATCGTTTCACTACATAAGACCCTTATTCCTCTGCTGGTATTGTGTAGAGTTCTTTGAAGCTGCATTGAGACTGCACTTTGGACCTTCAACCCATTGGCTCCCATTGCGGTCCACTATATGGAGAAAAAATTTTGAATGTTTTATCAAAAACCTTAATTTCTTTTCAACTGAAGAAAGAAAGACATGCACATCTTTGATGACACAGAGGTGAGTAAATTATCAGGAAATTTTTATTCTGGAAGTGAACTAATCCTTTAAGAGTGTTTCCCACATGGGAAACACTGCTGCAAGCCCAGAAACAAATGCTTGTTGGATCATTTAGTTCACATTTTTGAATCTGTCAATGTTTAACCTGACTTGTCAAATTGTTTGCTCATGAATGGTTAAACCATGTACTTTGGCCATTTCAAAACATCTAGTCTGAGTATTCACTGAGAACAGAATAAAGCATTTAAGCATGGGAAATCATCCATGCACCCCATCTCCAGCACTTATAGACAGTATTTACAGGGTCGCCCAGGACGGTGGGATCCTCCCTGACATCACTCTTGATGGGACGGTGGCAAACCTCCTGTCCCTCAATTCCAGCACTGCACTCAACCTGCAGTATGCGGCCGTCCAGCAAAGCCTGACCACAGACCAGCTGGTGGCTTTAGACACTAACCTCACCTCTATTTTCGGACCGAGCGCAAACGTATCCTACGGGGGTGTTGGGGTTGTGGCGCTCGCTTTATCTTTCCTGCTTGAAGCTCTAGTATCCAGTATTGTCAGTCAGACGCAAGGTTCGACCACTGACCCGTTTAAGAAGCCATTCGGATCGGATAACTCTTCGGAAATCGGCAGCATTGCGAGCGAGTACCTCAAACTGGTGTCAAAAAAGGCCAATGACATCGACCAAATGGGAGAAATAACCGAACTCTATGACCAGAAGCTGAAATACGCTCTGATCGAGCTCTACGAGAGCATGACTGTGGATCATCAGCTGAACACGTACAGTCTCAAGCAGTGGATCAATGGAGCGGCAATCCACCTGCACATGAGGATTCACGGGATTCGTTTGGCATCCGTCCCTAAAGGCACGGCCGAATCGCTGCGTTTGTCCTACCGAACAGGGTTGGCGAGGTTAATGCAGCTCTACACGGGTTACTTGAGGCAGTATGTAAGAGAGCGGTCCACCACACCAGGTCCTCCGGCAAAGGCGGGTTTTTTAATCATTGAACCCGGTAAGAAGGTCAGACACCGTGTGGTCCACAACACCTGCCAATCACAAGCTATCGCCTCTGCGGTTGTGGCCCGAATTTTATCTTCACAGAATATCGGAAAGATTGAACGATTTTTCGATGAAGCTGGTCAAATCTTAGACAGCTTGCTGCAACAGACAGACACTTTTGAACTTCATAGACAACAGCGAATGAATTCGTAACTGGATGTGGACTTCTTCTGAGGTGATTTATTTACCTGTTTTTTCTAATACTAAATATACTTTGTTTAAACACACTACATTGTTAAACTACAAAACTAAACTACTTACATGTATGTTACTTTGTAAGTTTGGATGCCATTTTCATTATATGCTAACTATGCTAAGTGTTGGCTGTATTAACATTACTTAATGAATAAGCTTACTGTTAATAAATAAGCTAAATCCAGTATCTTGGTGGTTTTGTATTATACAGTAACGATTTTATTCTTGTGTTGATTACTTTTGATCATTTCGAGCATCAGATGTGCAAGAAATGTAGCCTATTTGAAGTGCTGTTAACCCACTGAATGATGCTAATTAAGATTATGCACGTCATAAAACTACAAGCATATTTTATAAGTCGTGAGGCCGCCTTACCTTACACCGTGTGTACACCGGATGCCACAGTTGTCGTGTCGCGTCGTGCAGCGCTGCTGTCTACACAAGCGACCGTTGCAAATTTGAACTTTGTGTCAGTAGGTCATAAATAGACCGCGTGTTGCCAAGTCCGCGGTTTTCCCGCGGAATTGGGCTATTTTAACACTGTTGCCACGGGTTGTTTTTCATGTCCGCGGATTGAAGCTACCCCAATAATGTAATATTTAGCCCCTGAAATCCGAATTTTACCGGGGGACCCCTCGAAATGCGAAGGGACTAGTTTTGAGTAGCAAATTGGGCAGGTTTTGTTGTGAAAACCTGGCAACCCTGCGCGGCATCGTTTACTGTCAGGAATTTGTCTCGTCACGCATTAATTCTTCACTGTGAATAATATACCTGTCAAGAA
>JAHKKF010516634.1:2640-43963 GCA_019740295.1 Labeo calbasu | reverse complement strand
ATATCTTAGCCCAGCTGTTTTAAACTCTTTAATCACATTCTAGAGTTCCTATTATGCATTTTTATTTTGCTATTAAAACCCTTATACAACATTGATGGAAACACTGAGATAAAAGTGAAAAAAAAAATAAAAATAAATAAATAATACAACCATCAACATATTTTAAAATTGTTACTTTTTTGTAAAATATAAATAATTTATATTAGTGCTACCAGTATTACATCAATATTGTACCTTTGTTGTAACATTTGAATTTTTAATGTAGTGCAGTAGTTTGTCATTGCAACATTTTAGTGTAATTTTCACTAATAACTGCAATTCGATTTATACTGTAACTAGTTCACTGTTATCCCACCAGTCACTATTGTGACCATCAACATGTTTACTCATTCTATGACAACACTAAATATATATGAATACATATATAAATACTAGACAGCTTAAAGATAATGTGTACCAGAAATCTTTCTCATATCTTTGTTAAACATACTTTACTAGCCTTTCGTTTTGGAGCTTTGATGCAGTCAATATCTTCTCAAGTTGCAAACAGGAAATAAACTGCTCTGGTCATGGTCGTGACAATTTGCACTAATCATGTGAAACTGCACACATTTAATTGAAACCCTTTATTTTTTCCATATTTGCACTAAAGGGAAGTGCACTAAAACATCAGTCAGTCGGTTTTTAGAGCTTTATATATGAAAACCTTTTTTTACGGTAACTGTTGTGACCGGTGGGATTAAATGGGTTAATAAATGCTGTAGAAGTATTGTTCATTCTTAGTTTGTTAACTAATGTAGTTAAATGGGTCATCGGATGCCCAAGTTGATATGATTCTTTAGGGCCTTAATGAAAAGTCTATAAAATGCTTTGGTTAAAAAAATTTGCAATGGTAGTGTAAAACAACACCTTTTTTACCTTGCCAAAATCAGCTCTGCAAAAATCATCATGTTCTGGTCGATGTTGCTTTAAATGTTAATGAGCTCTGCTCGCCCCGCCCCTTTCTTCTCTCTGTGAAGTGACGAGCCTGTTTACTTTAGCCGCATTTATCTAACTAGCACATTATTAGGAAAGGCAATTGCAAAGATTCATGAAAAAAACCCTATACTCACTTCTGCTGTAAGTGAAGATGGATCACGAATGATTTGCACGAACATAGACGGATGTATGTAGATCGGGAGGTGCATTCCCTTCACAAACAAACATAATCCACTGCATCTTCAGCAGCTCAGATGTCAGGAGTAAATGACAACTACTATGTTCATTATTACATCCAACAACAGAACACCTCAGTCGCTTAGGAGCCATTCTTGTCTACGTCCCTGTTCCGGCATCGAAACAATGGTGATCGGACTGTTACTGCTCATTCAAGGCCGGTCTAATGTAAGACGGCCGTGTCAGTCAACTATCGTGGGAATCGGCCTCTGTCGGCATGTCACCACACAGACAAGATACTGAGAATGGCTTGATTTGAAAAAGGGGATATTATTTTTACAGATTAAATAAAAACCACTGGGTGGATTTTGATCATTATAGGGTGTTTGTGTGCACACACACCCAACACACATTTATGTTCAAACATGTAAAAGTGAATTTTGCATCCGATGACCCCTTTAACTAATGTTAACTAATGAACCTTTTTGTAAAGAAATTTCCACATGTAAAACTTTGTATTAATTCATTTGTTTACACAAGTATACTATTGTAAAGTATATTCAAAGATTTCTTTCAAAGTTTTCAAAGTTCTTTTTCATAGGTTTCTTTCTTTAAATTTTGATTACACATTCCCTTTCTTCCAATATATATATATATATAAAGATGGAAAGACTACTGTAGTGAAAAAGAAAAACCTCCCACAGCCAAATCAAATAATGGAAAGACAAGTTTCTTTCCACAGCCTGTTCGTGTTTGAAGTTTTTTATTGAAGCACCAGACTTTTCCTCATAGATTTGTCTATTTATTTGTTGTCATACACAATTTACAACCGGCCCGCTTTTATTTGTTTGTGTGTTAGTTCACGGGCTTGCTTGGACAGCGGTGTATGTGCTCTGCTGCCTGTATTAATTTTTGGCTGGATTAGCTGGCTATGTCCTGCCTGCAGTGGAATACTAAGGGGAGCGGCTCAAGCGAGGTTGCACAGTCTGAGACGCGGCTGTTAAATGACATCTGTTGTGGGGTTTTTTTGTTGTTGTTTTTTTCCCCCTTTCTGCAGAACAGACCTCCCATTCGATCTCTGATATTTGCCTCTTTGTGGTTGGTTAGACTTCTCACTGTGCCGTATTGTGGTTAGATAGCCTATGCTGTGCTGACAAAAATATTTTTTCTCTCTCTCGTGCTCTCTTTATCTCTCCCTCCACCCCCTTTTTAGCACCCCACTGGTTTGTGAAAGGTCAGCTTTCTACTGCTTGACAAATCCGGACCTCGATGAAAACAACCCACAATAAATCGTGGTTTTAAACAGATAATGTAATTTATTTTTAAATGTTAAATAGTTTCTCCATTAAGCCAGCTAAGCACACTGTGAGCTAAAATGGAGAGAGAGACTTTATCGTGGACTTCATTGTCTATTTTACAAAACACCCTTAGTTTTCAGGCAGGACCAGCCAGATGCACAGAGGTATAAATGTCAAGGATTTCCATGTAAACACCACTGCAGGGCCCTCAGGAGCCTTCCTGTCTTTCTTCTCCTGTCACATTCTCTTTTCTCATTTCTTCTTCTCTCATAAATTGTTTGCGCAGGGGCTGTAAAACCTTTCCACACCGGTCTTTGTTTACTCAAAGTCACAGAAACGGGGTATTCTAACTGCAATCGCTATTACCAATCTTATAATCCAGCTCTCCGTCCTGCCCTTTTGGGGGGGGGATGTCGAGGGGTGGAGAGAGGGTAAGTGATGTCCATCCATCACATTGAGAAACGGTAGAGGTCACAGAAAGCCGTTCACCATTTCTCATATTTTAGTGCTGCCACGGCTTGCGCTTTTGCAAGAACATTTTTATCTATAAAATGTCAATCAAAAGGATGTATGTATTTGCTGGTTGACAGCTTGTTATCAGGGTGGCTCTGGCAGAGACAGGGAAGAAAGAAGGATAAATATTTCTCTTTTCCACGTTTTTTTTCTCTCTGACACCAAGCGCTACAAGACAGTTTTTTTCCCCCTAATTTTATTGTTATTTTTGTTACTTTTTTTTGATCGACAACTTGCATACAGCTGTTAGAATACCCTTATTATTTATCACAGATCGTCAGCTCTTCCATCAAGAACAACAGATGGTGAGGCAGACATCTGTGTATGTTTACATTAAGACTAAGAATGGCACCTTTTAAAATCACCTCAAGATTACTTTGTATTATGACAGCTAAGTTCCTTGATGTCACATATTTCAATGAAATTGAGATGTCAGAGGAATGCAACAGGTGCTTGTCAACATAAAAGGAATGTAAACAATGGCATAACTATCCGTAATGCACCTGCACTGGGGTCCATGAATCAGGAGCCTTCCATTGATATCTTTAAATGCGTGAGCCGCACTGGTACATTTTTTTGCTAACTGATTCTTTTTTTTTTTTTTTTCCTGAGGGGATAGTCTACAGGACAGTGGAGATGCGACAGCAAGTGAGTGGGAGAGAGAGAGGGGGGTGGGATCAGGAAAGGTCCACGAGGCAGGATTCGATTTCGGGACACCCGAGGTGCAACTACACCATATGTCAGCGCACTGCCCAAAAGGCTATTGGTGCCGACTTTGCTAACTGATTCAACATCAATTTCTGAGCGGCTTCTTATAGAGGAGAGTGGAGGGAAAAGATACTTTTTAATGTACAGTAATACAATACCTTGCAATATTATATCAACTCTAATTCAGCTCTTTCTAGTTCACAAAAAAAGTTGTTTTTTTTACATCTTCTCAATCATTTAACAAACCATTTGATAGACAGTAGTGGTTCTAGAGGCAAAGTTGTCCAGAATGAGGAGTTATACGAATATCATGTGTATGTCCAAAAAAAAAAAAATGTGTACAATTGAAAAATGTGATATCGCCCCCAGTGGCCGTTTCTTTCAAATTTCTCCCAGACCTTTGCGGCCGTGAGTCAAACAGGCCCACTGAGTTTTTGTTCAGATCGTTACCTTGTCTAATGGGTGCTCAATCTACATCAGCCAATGGCGAACATGTTTTTTTTGGAGATACACAAATGTCCTTATAGACACTTCTGGCACTTTGGACCAGATTGTACACAGTGATTTTCATGTTGATAGGGTAACTGGTTACGTACTTTTAATTTCATACTTTTGATCGCTGTAGCGCCCCCACCAGGCCGATTGGGGTGAGCCTTGGTGACATTGTCGGCGATGTGAGTGCTACCATCCCTCCAAGTTTCAAGTCTCTACGACTTACTGTTTGGTCTGCGTGATTGCTGGTCCTTGGCCATTCTAACAATTACAATAGGGTTTCAGCGCTACGTGCTTGAACCCCTAATTAATAAAAGTACATTTACTCTAAAATACGAGGGAAATTGTATCAAATTATACTGAGCTTATGTTTAGGAAAACTTATGCAGTCTGGTGTGTCCATAATTGAAGATGGCCTGTGTGATCTCCTTTTCTGTGGACATTCAAACAGATGGTATCTGCTGTAGTTGTATTTGATATTGAGTTAATACAGATGAATCAGCTCAAGCAGACACTCATGCTGGAGCCCAGAGCAGCATAGCTCTGAACGGACCTTCCAAGACATCTTGTTTGGACCGTAGGCTGAGAGTTGGAAGAGTGTAAGTGAAGGAACGAAGGCAGCTGTTGAAAGACAGAAAGAAATGGGAAAAAGAGAGGAAAAGATTAACGATCACCTGCCTAAATCAAGGGCAAATGGCAAGTTAAGAAAAGATGAGTATAATCTATATGATCACCTTCTCAAGGATAATCAACCAGACAGGAAATATATTCATACCAACTATTGCAGGCATATTATTATGATTATTTTGGAATTTAAGTGCATGTATAGTGCACAGTGGATGTGCAGGGCATTCCAAGAACATTTCCCTCAGAGATTTAATGCATTATTCGTACTAAAAGTTAAAATGTTATGTTCACCTATTCATGTAGGTCAAGGCCTCTATGTTTTTTTTAGCTTTTTAACAGATGATCAGGCGTATTTCATTATTCTGAACATTCTCTACACTGCCATGTTTCAAACGAAAATCACAGTAGTTCCAAAATAAGCCATTTTTCATCTTTACATAATGCATCATTTATCAGCATAAAGGAATTTGTGTATCAGCTGGAATCTACAACACAACAGGAATACATGTTGTGATGTTTCTATTAATCACTTGCCACTTCTGATGAATGGCCTGTTGTAAATTCAGGTAAGGATATTTAAAAGCACACATCCGTCATTGCGTCAGTCAGCTACTATGAATCTTTACAGGCAAACAATTTACAGTCCATTTTCCCATCAGAGAAAGAGGCTCATGGTTGCATGTAATCCTCGGAGGGAACCGTTTTTGTCTTAACCCCTAAATGCATACCTTGGGTCTTTAGCGACCCGGGACGTCATTCACTAGTTTCACATCAACTTTCTTAGCATTCCTTAATCTATTTATTATAAACAATATAACAGGGAAAAAATAACAAAATTTAAAAGAATATCTGTTTTCTGATTATTTTGTTGTGAAAAGTGTACAGGATCGCTTAAGACCCGAGGTGTGTAATAATGTAAGTATATTTTTTGTGCACAAAAATGTAAATATCTGATGACTCAATATGTGCAATTCACCTGTATTCCTCAAGGTGGCACTGTCTGATGGACAATAACGACATGATGTTTCACTCATAATTATCGTAGGCATAAAACAAAAGAGTATCATCAGCATAAATTTAATTGGTTTGAATGGCTTTACTGCAGAGCAATTACTGTACGCAGTAAAATATAAATGGCACTGTTATTTGATGGTGGATGTGGTGAATAAGCTGCCAGAGATCAAAATATTGACTTTGAAGTCAATAGTTAGAGATCCATCCATGCTGGGTTGCTAAAAACCCGAATATGTAATAATGATTGGCGAAACATTTATGCATTTAAGGGTTCATTTTGTCTGTCGGTTGTTCTGTTGATCGGTCATTCTGTCATTCCATCATTCTGTTGCACTCATCCATGTTGTGCATTGTTTATGAGAAGAGCACTTTGAACTTCAAAATTACATTATGTAAGCATTTATGCAACATGTTTAGGCATATGTTTTATTTCCCTTGTGAATGGCATGCATTTAGATCTGGCCTCCCCAGGTAAATCCAAGTACAAGAGTTTAACTCTGAAACTGAAATATCAGCGATACACAGCTGTGTTTAGTGTTTACTTCTTAAAGGGGGACATCGGATGTAAAATTCACTTTTACATAGTGTTTGCATATAAATGTGTCTTAGCACTGTCTTAGCAATTATAAAAATTTGTTTACTCTTTTTTTCAAAAACCTAAACCGTCTCAATTATCAAGCCATTTTGATTGATGGACTGTCCCGTATTAGCATATTTCTGGCCAAAACCAGTTGTATGTTGTCCACCATTTTTTCTGCACTCGAATAGGTGTAACGACAACAGTGTGTTGTAACCAATACAGGTGTTTTGTAGTTGGATGTAAAAGTGAACGTAAGAGTCTTCATTTCTCCTGACATCAGAGCCACTGAGGACGCAGTGGATTAGTATTGTTTTTGATGGTAAGAATACACACAAAATACACACAGAATACACACAAAAACGGAACAGAGGGGCAGGTGAGTGGTAGCTCATTATCATTTAAAGAGACGTGCACTGAAATGGTTCACTGTGAACAGAGCTGTTTTTGGCAAAATAAAAAAAAAGTGTTGTTTTACATGGCCATTGAGGAATTTTAACCAAAGTATTTTGCTGACATTTCATGAAGACCCTAAAGAATCATACCAACTTGTGAAAAATGGTCATCCGATGTCCCCTTTAAGATTACAGTCCCCAATTGGCCACCCCTTTAAAATTTTTCGTTTTGTGTCAAATAAGTTATCGATCCAAGTAAGCCGTAAGGTAAAAGGACATTTCCGTTTTCACATCAGAAAAAAGAACAGCAACAGAGCTATCAAAGTCAGCCAATGTGACTGACTTGGCTTGTCATCCAGACTGATAAAATGTCCCTCTCAGACTCCTTGAGAACACTTTTGAGATACTTACTTTACTTTTGTCATTGATTGAACACTCCAGTCTCAAGAGGAGGAAGGGTCAATTGTCTCCACAGCCTTCGACGACAACAACAGCATTAATAACGGTGGGATTTTATATAGTGCATCTGTTACATAACACTTATAAAGTCATAAAAACAATTCATCAGCGCTGACGGGACTGCTCTGGAATTCCCCTCCAGGGCATGAAGCGATGGCTGCGATCCTGCTGTAATGAGCCCCTCCAAACCCCAGCACTCCCAGTTAAGCTGTGCTTTTGTGCGCACTGGTTACACAGGCATTCATTATCACGTTGGAGCCGATGCGACATCCAATGTGCACCGCTGCAAGCGCCCCTCACAATGCCTTCTGATTGCAGTGATTCACTCTCCAAATTAGTGACATTTCTCTTAATGTGTGCCTTGCTTCCAGCAACAAAAGCCCGTTTCGCATTCCCGTCCTCTTGGCACTTTATGTAAAATGCCTGCGCCTACGCAAGCGTAGCAACTGAGGATTCTGATCATCACAGTCAACCCGCATGACAAAAAAGGCAAAAATAAATGGAGAGCGTGACAGAAGGGCAGTAAATGAGATGAGGGGAACAAAAAATAGGCAACAGATCCACATGATGCAACACACACAAATTCTAATGAATATGAAATGGAACCAAGTCAAATTTATGTGCTGGCTAAATCTGTTTGCAATGCTTTATAGACTGGGATGTATGCAGGGTTCTCATACAGATAGGCTGAACTGTGAGAAGCTGCATGGAGAAACTAAAGCGCTTCGGTAAGCTGCTTGACACCTCTCATTATCCACATGGCACACATGCCGGCGAGGGTATCCGGGGCACCTTACATCTTAGTGTGAGAGCCGGTTCTTTCTGCTATGATTCCCTCTCCAGCTAGGAACACAGTAAATGGAAAGAGCCAAGCAAGAAAATCAGTTTCTTTCAATATATTTTATTCGTTTAAACTCGTTACAGTCAGCACTCAAGCAATATTAGTACAACTGATTTAGTGAATTAATCCCAGGCATTTTTTAACTAGACTATTTCATTTTTAATTTTCAGACATTTGTGTAGTTGTGCATATTCAGGTCCCGTAAAACCTGAAGCACTTGTTTGCAAAGCCATTCTTCTCTTATATGTAACACCATATATAGCACCATTCAGGATGTGGTCAGGATGATTTTTTTAAAGACATTTTGGAAAATTGATATTCTACAAGGATGCATTAAAGGGATAGTTCACTCTAAAAAATGACAATTCTGTCATTAATAACTCACCCTCAAGTCTTTCTGAACTTTTCGAAAATTAACTATGGATGTACTACAGATAAAGCCAAAAAAACATGGTTACTATAGTTAAACAATGGTAACCACATATTAATCATGGTCTTGTTACACCAACCATAGTTTAACTATGGTATTAATACTAAAAATATACAAATGGTAATCAGTGCGCCAAAAAACATGGTTACTACACTGTTACTATAATAAAACCATGGTTCATTTTCGTAAAGGTAGACAGTAGCGCAACTACCATGTTCAAGGCCCAGAAAGGTGGTAAAGGCATTGTTAAAATAGTCCATGTGACACCAGTGTTTCAACTTTAATTTTAGGAAGCTACAAGAATACTTTTTGTGCGCAAAGAAAACAAAAATAACTTTATTCAACAATTTCTTTTGTTTTGTGTCAGTACAAAAGTATATGACAAGTTCTTTTCAAAAGGCACATTTAGGTTCTAATATGTACACTTTAAGTACTAATATGTACCTTTAACATACCAAAAACATACCTTTTGAAAAGGTATTGCCCCAGTGACAGCATTTGTACGAGCATATATGGTTGCAAAATTCTCTATCAAAGCCCCTCCCTCACATTTTTTAATAGGGTTTGCTATTTACCATGTAACTGACATAGGGAATTCATCCCAAGCGATTTTAAGTAGATTGTATTTCAATTTTAATTTTGCTCCTCCTAGGAATGTGGGCTTTTTGCAAACGACTGCAAAAAGGATTCATGTGCAACTCCATTCGTCTCCCACGCATAAACCTGTCTCTCCGCAGCTCTCTACTTTCTAGTATTCCTGCTTCCCTTCACTGCTTGGTCCTGCTGTGCTAATGCTCCACAGAAATAGCCAGTTTTACAGGCCCCAACAGAATGCAACCTGGCAGGAATTTCATCCTCCCAGCAAGACCTGCAAGGCTAGATACTGCCTTTGTTTCCAAGATGGAGCTGTGTGCTTGTTCTTTATGGCAACAAGAAGTTGGTTTCCTCGTAAAATTCAGATTATTATTTTTTTTCTCTCTCCTCATTTTAGGCTTTACCCAGTGATGTGTGACGGTCAAGGTTGCAGATTATTCAAATGCTGTTCTAACATGTAAATGTGCCAGTCTACACTGCATGGGGCTGGAAAACACAGTCCACAGGACACGAGTCTGTCATTTTTGCAAATGTTGCCCACAAATATATCACATGACTTTTGGGTGACCTTCACTTATCCCTTTCTGAGGTGGGAAATATTACAAAAAATAGATTGAGAGCACAATCTGGCAGCACCTACTGTCTGGCTTATTATAAAAATGGACAGGCTCAAATAAGATGACTGTGACAAAGGCATCGGGACTGCCAAGAGACTGTCTGGCAGGCATGACTAGATCTGAGTTTCTGGACCGCGTGCCGAGAGTCTCTTCCTGGGAAGGCGTAATCTGAAGGTCCCCTGAGGTTGTGTTAGAGGTGAAAGTGTCTCCACACACCCCATTTACTCTTTCTACAGCCACCAGAATCACTATCTAAGGTCAGATAATATGTCTCGAATGGACAAAATAGACAGTTTCAAGAAATAGAACAATTAGCAAGTTACATTTTAATTGACATTACAGGTTATTTACGGTTATGTTGGACAAATTTAAAAAAATTTTTTTTAAAAAATAATTCAGTCATGGATATTAAAAGTGTTGTGGTCTTTATGCTCTTGATATTATGTTTAATATTATAGAAATATACTACCAGTCAAAAGTTTTTGAACAGTAAATGTTTTATTTATTTATTTATTTTTTTTTTTTAAAGAAGTCTCTTCTGCTCACCTGATACTGAAAATTTAGATTTGATCACAGGAATACATTTCATCTTAAAATATATTCAAATAGAAAGCAGTTATTTTAAATATTACAAGTATTTAACAATATTACTGCTTTTGCTGTATTTTGGATCAAATAAATGCAGGCTTGGTGAGCAGAAGAGACTTCTTCAAAAACATAAAAAATCTTACTGTTCAAAAACTTTTGACTGGTAGTGTACATTTAAAAAAAATGTAATTTTAATGACAAACATCTTGTTATTATAAGAAAATAAATCATTTAAATAGTGTAACTCATTATTATGACATTATTGAGTGGAAAAGTGTATATGTGCCACTTAGTATAAATATGTAATCATTGTGTTCAGTAAAATGTGACAGCTTTAGTGCAAATGTAAATTAATACAGTGGAACTTAATATTCTTGTAATAGAATTATGTTTAACAGTTGTTCTGCATTGTTCCTTCATGTTTTCCGAATAATATTCATATAATGAAATTAGACAGAATTGTGACACTGAATAATGTAAATATCACACGATCACAGACTGTGTGCGTGTTGACAAATTTAATCAGTTTATGTTTAAGATTAATGGCACCAAAAGCAATTAAGCACCTCTAACTCTGCTGTTTATGTAATTATATATAGCATCGGAGACGAAAGCTGCCGTGCAGAAACAATCCATCGGTGCGCTAGAGTGATCGAGATGGGAGAGACACAGTGATGAGTTTTGACACTGAACAGTATCAATGCACCACATTTAACTTCTGAACACTCTGTGCCAAATTTACTGAGCAATTTGCCTGGATTTTTCAGTGCGCTAATGTGATACAGTCTGCCCACCAAATGAGTGGAGTGTTTACTGCGCTGGCAGAAAAATTCAAGTGCAGATTTTTGTGCCTAATGTACAGGGAAAATGCCAGAAAACATCTCTGTCCATCAAGTTAATGCTAATGTAGTGTCATTGCTAAGTGCCATGTCCCAACTTCTGTAAAAAAAAAAATAACTGGTATGGCAGGTATTAATGCTGAAGCATTATGCAGTGAAGTACCATAAAGACAGTGATCCTGCAGTTTCAGATGTGAACTGAGAAAAAATGTGTCATTAAATTACAATCACTTATGAAAATGTTAACGATTACAAAGAGGGTTTACATCTGAATATTTTCACACACATTCAGATTTGATTGATTTCTTTTCCAAATTGCATTGAATGCTCTAAAATATGAGACACCAATGTTTCAGGAGTTTAGGACACATGCTTATTTGATAACTGTTTTATATTTGGATTAATATGCTTTATTTTTTAAAGGAGAAGTTAATTTTCTCAGCCCCTTGTCATTCAAGATGTTCATGTCTTTCTCTCTTCAGTCGTAAAGAAATTATGTTTTTTGAGGAAACAATTTTAGGAATGTTCTCCATTTAGTGGACTTCAGTGGTGTCCGCGAGTTTGAACTTCAAAAATGCAGTTTAAATGCAGCTTCAAAGAGCTCTAAACGATCACAGCCGACGAAGAAGGGTGTTGTCTAGCGAAACAATCAGTTGTTTTCTAAAAATATTTACAGTTTATATACTTTTTAACCTCTAATGCTCGTCTTGTCTAGCTCTGCGTGTACTTTTTGCACTCCGGTTCAAGACAGTTAGGGTATGTCGAAAAACTCTCATCTCATTTTCTCCACCAACTTCAAAATCAGCCCTACATTGCTGTTTTACTGTTTTTTGTAAAGGGCAATTGACCTTTGCACGTTCACTTTGTAAACACTGAGTCAGTATTTCTGCAGCGATGTAGGATGATTTTGAAGCTGGAGGAGAAAATAAAATGGGAAGTTTTTTTGACATACCCTAACTGTCATGAACCGGAGTGCGCAGAGTACACGCAGAGCTAGACAAGACCAGCATTTGAGGTTAAAATGTGTATAAATTGTTTTATACATGTGTATAAATTTTTGTTTTTTAGAAAATAACTTATCATTTTACTAGATAAGACCCTTCTTCCTTGGCTGGGACCATTTAGAGCCCTTTGAAGCTGCATTTTAAAATGCTTTAAACTGCATTTTGGAAGTTCAAACTCTCGGGAACCGTAAAAGTCCACTATATAGAGAACACTCCTGAAATGTTTTCCTCAAAAAACATTTTTTTCATGACTGAAGAAAAAAAGACATGAACATCTTGGATGACAAGGGGGTGAGTAAATTATCTGTAAATTTTTGTTCTGGAAGTGAACTTCTCCTTTAGGTTTTTTTTTTTTTTTTCCAAAAGTACTGTTAGATGTTTTCCTGTCATAGCTATGCAAAGATTTGATTTCAAAAACAGTATCATAGATACTAAACTTTATCTTGTTACGATTTAAAATCTGTATTTAACCTCAGAACGATCTTAAAGTAAAAAGAGGTGCAAAAGTCTGACTTTATGGTGGCTGTGCTTTAAAATTAAATTATAATCTTAATTTGAGTAATGAAAGATTTTCAAAGTATGACAGTTATCATTGTTGAGTACTACTGTAAGGTTAACCCTGCCTGCTTTAAATGTTTCAAAATGATTAACAGTTGAAAAATTGCAAAAAAATAAATAAATAGAAATGTAAATTTAGAAAAGTAGCCAAAACGTAATCAAATGCAGTTGAAATAGTGGCACTACTTATTACAGTTTTAAAAAATCTGGTAATGTGGAGTAAAAAAAAAAATGGTAAAAATGAAAAAATGGTAAAAGAAAAAAAAAACAGCAGCTGTGGTTGCCATAATTTGACTGTAAATCACTGTCATTTTTTACGGTGTAGGGTAACTTGTAATGTGTTACCTAGTACATTGCCGAAGTAACCTTCCCAACACTGATGATGAGAAGGGGAAGAAACATTTAATAACGTTGTTTAAATTATTCTTATTTCAGATAAGTTTTAATGTAGCATACATTATGCATTAGCATTCTAGAATACAAAGTATTTGATGGAAAGGCGGGACTTCTTTTCTCACCACTGCCATATTGAGCGTTTTGATTTTTCCATTGATTTTTCTTCAAGTGGTGTGTCTCCATCTCCTTACTGTCTCTGCTCTTTCACAGAAGTCTTTCCAGTGTGTGTGTGTGTGTCTGTGCTTGGACAGATCCTGAAATATGTTTAACATTACTTATAGCATTTAATTCTTCCATACTTTCTTTTAGTTTTCCAATTCTTCACTCTTACTACATTGTATCCAGATGTACTGCACAGTTTGTGCAGTTTTTATGTTTCCAGAGGCTGCCCAAATCAATAAGCCCTCCTTAATATGCTTTGTACCCGCTTGAGAATATCTAGCCTAGCGGTCGGTCTCCTCAGCTGCACTCTAGCTTCACCTCACACACGTCCTCGCCCTTCTTTATTTCTTAGGACAACACACAGGCTGAGTGCAAGCATCAGTAAATATTGTATTTTCAAGAAAGCATTATATTGAACACCGTGGAAGCGAATCCTATTTACTGAAGGCTGAATCTCAGGGCGAGTGCTGTGTTAGCATCAATGTGAAGCTCTGGGATCAATTAGCTCCTCAGATCTGTCCACAGACCTGATAGAACGTCCATTCCATATCAATCACCTCAATTATTATTTATGATTTTCCCACTATGACTGCAAATCGTGTTTACTTCACTATTGCCATGGTTACAGTGAAGACATTCTAGAACCTTCTAGAATGTTCTAGTGTCCTTGCTTTGGGCTTATATACGAAGGTTCAGAAAAGTAGGCAGAAAAAGCAAGGCAGGCTTTAGGCTTTATTTAAACACTAGTAGAATGGGGTCATCATCCAAGGTTCTCTAGGCCTCATCTGATCTGTGTACTTAATTACTGTCCTTCCATTCATTATTTATTTGCTGGGCTGGACCTGTTTAACCTCTGTGCACTCTAGCAGAAAGTGAATTAGAACTGCTAACACTAAGACAAGATGAAGATTTAGACTTTTTGCAGAGCTTCGCATAGGCACCATTGTACAAAAAGATTAGCAGCAGGCTCTGTGGCCTAGTATTACCCCCAACTATTAATCCTTGACATTGTGCTAGATTTTTTTTTTTTTTCATTTAGATGCGTCTGCCCATGATGTGGTTGTCTATTTAGCCTCTAAGTGATAAAGTTTGTCATGTAACACACATCAGCCACACTCCATTGGGCAAATGCAGCTTTACTGGAAGTCCTTGAGTGATGTCTCTTTGTTATGCCTCCTATTGGAACACTTTCATGGTCAAACTTTCTGAGTGTTGCCATGGCAATGCAGACAGAGGTTTGACTGATCATCTCAGCAGGCAGGAGGTTTTCTTTAAAGTGACTGATTGAAAAAGCGAAATGAATGGAAATGGAAAGCGGAGTAGTATTACTCGTTTTATGGAATTACTAAGAAGTAAATGCATTTTTATATAGAGTAAATGTTTTACAGTTTCTTTGCTTAATGTTGTGTTAAGGGCTCATTCTTGGATTTCGTAGATATACACAGTGTTACACTCCTAATCTTGTTTAAACTTATTCAGGATTGGTGCTTAAGCTGAGAGTAAGCCATTAAAATCATTGTGGACTGGCTTTTTGTATCTAAATCCAAGCCACCAGCTTAGATTTGTGTACGCCTGAGAAAAAAAGGCCACTCATCAAACAGAATAATGAAGCAGCCCTGGAAAAATTGGGGTCATGTGCAATGGGCTTTAATTTTGAAAACAAGACAAAGTGTAAACAGCTGTGTGATGGTGGTATATTATGGAAACCCAAAATGGAATGAATGTATTTGAATGCGTGTCTGGGAGGGGGATGTCTATGTCATTATTTTCGACGTGATTATTTAGGTAATGTAAAAGTAATTGCAGCAGCTGCTCTTAGGGAGATCTAGAAATGTCATTCACTGCTTTGAGGAGAAATGTTTTTAGTGACTCACTGTATGCGTGACATGGTGCCACCGCAAAAACAGCAAATGAGATAAAATCCACCATTTGTTCCCTATTTGTTTGCGATTGAGGCACTTGAAATGAATTTGTCCATTTTATTTATTTTTCTAGGTTATTTCAGCTGAGTGGTTGCCTATGTAAAGTGTTCCAAATCAGTCAAATATGAGGTTCCAGGATGAAGTTCCGGCAGTAAGGCAGCTCACTACAGTACAGTGGGTTTTGGAACAAAGCTGGAGTCATCTGTTCAAAAGTGATGACTGTGTTAAAGCGAGCCAGTAATGTAACTTTGGACTTCAGGGTAAAAGAAAAATATAGAGCTTTTCACAAGGCAAATTGCAAAATGGAGGAATGCAACTGCCAAACCGAACTCTAAGAGGCGGATTAATCCAATTGCAAGGTAGGAATGGATCAGATGAGCAAGCGCCCATGGAGGTAGAGGAAAAATTTGATAAGGGGGAGTCCAAGAACTTGATGTTCTGTCAAAAAGGAAAGAAAATGCTAATGCTGCAAAATGTCAGAATGCTGCAAAAAATAGACAATGAGAACTGCGACCTTATACGCCACTGTTCAAAAGTTTAGGGTCGGTAGGATTTTTAAAATGTTTTTAAGAAGCCTCTTGTACTCACCAGGGCTACATCTATTTGATCAGAAATACAGTAAAAACTAATATGAGATATTATTGCAATTTAAAACAACTATGTTGTATTTTCTGTATTAATGCATTTTAAAATGTAATTTATTGCTGTGATGGCAAAGTCAAATAATTCTTTATTATTATTATTATTATTATTATTTTTTTATTTTTTATTTTTTTTTTTTTATGTAAATTAATGTCCCAGTCACATTTTCTTGGTTAAAAAGCCAAATATGAATCTCATCAAGTTAGTGTTTTTAAGCATTTTACATTTATTCCAAAATAATAACTTAAAGCAGTAGCAGTTTAAACAATATGAAAATTTGTGTTCAGCTATTCTTTTTAATAGTTAACTTTTAACTATTTTTTTAATTTTTCAAGTCATCAATCATCAAAGCTTGGTAAATATTGGTCACAGACATGGAGATTTACTTTAAATTTCACCAAGCTGATTACTCACTAAAAACTCACAAAGATTATGTTTTCATGCTAATTTAAGTCTTATTTTGATGTAACAAAGTGGTTATATCTAAGTGTGTGAGTTGTATACGAAGAGTTCAGATGTAAAAGCCTCCTAATCCATCTGATGTTTTTCTTTAAAATTAGCATTTCTTTCTGGCTACTTTGTATAGGTTTCTATGCAAGTACTGGTACTTCTGATTGGGCTGAGGCTGGAATTTAGCGAGTTTGAAGTAAAAGTATTTGATGGGCGTGTACTATGTGTCAGGAGCATTCACTCAGTATCATTATCTCATTTTTGACCGAGATGGTTTTTAGCTGGTTTTATATCTGAACTCTCCATACTTACTTTTTAAAATTAGTCTATATATTAGTCCATATATACTGTTCATTCAGACTGTTTCACAAACACAAAACATGCACCAATCACAGCTGAACATAACCAGTCACATCCAATCATATCGCATTGTCTCCTCTCCTGTGACTTTCCCCATTAATTCTCAATTAAATAAATATACAAATATACACATTAGATTAGTAAATTGTGTAGTATGTTTTCCTATAATCAAGAATGTACCAACTGCGTACCAAACATCTTGAGTCTCTTTAACGGCTATGCCTTGAACCGCTGCCTGTGGGCAGCTCACCATTATTTGGAACAGAGTGTCTGTCTCTGTTCCTCTATGGTAGTGTTAGCAGCCTCGTGGTTAAATATATCTCTGGATTGTCAGACACTGACCAAGGCTGTTGCTAAGCTTATTGATTCATTAAGTAGCTTGAGGCAAGCCTGAGTAACAGCTCCTTAAAGAAAATGCGGAGGATCAGTGCTTAGCGGTGCTTTGTTAACCCGTGTTAAACAAGCTTAACTCTAAGGCCCATCACTCTGTTTGGATCTTAGAAAGGAACAGCCTGCTCCTTTCACTGTTTCTCTGTGTTAAGAGAAAAGACGGAAAAGGCAGGCCCGATACCCTTAACACACGCACACTTTCTCAACTCTCTTCAAAGCAGCTCCAATTAGAATAGAAGGTTACAGGTCACCAACTATTTGCGGTAATTGCATGTATTTGCATAGCTGATGAGGGAAAATTTCAAAAGGTGAAGCTCTCTTTTAATGCTGCAAATGATGAAGTTGCAAACAGGCCTCTGAGCCATTACAAGTTATTGGGAGGAAATAGAAATAATTTCCCTTCAACAATATCAAATCACATGCATAGTTATAAAACTAGCTGTAGTTTAGTATAATGGGTGATGCTTCAAAGAGCAATGAGTCATCATTTCCATATGTAATTATATGGAACATACAGTCAAATATAATAACACCTTATGTGTACTAACACACTTGCTTAAAATAGTCATGGCAAGTGAGAGCTCATCTTTGCTCACTGGGTTGCATGTGATCATGTTTCTTAACGGTCCACTGAAGTGCTTTGAAACACACAGCATTATTCTCTGTTTACGTAATTTCAACTGAAACATATTGCTGTAAAATATACCATTGTGTGTAGAAAAATAAAATGGGTCTAGTGCAGGGGGCGGGACTCTTTGGATTTTAGAGATAATTTGATCGGACAGAAAGTTTGAATAGAAGCTGAAGTGCAGGGTGATGTCGTCAAAATCATTAATCCATGTTGGCGGAAGTAAGAGACTGTCTTGCAGATGCAAATTTTGTTATTGTTTTGGAGCACACTGGCTTATAGATAACCTAAGGCTAACATGTTTATATACTAAAAGCCATAAAACTTCGATTTTGATTTCATGGGGACTTTAACAGAAGGATTCCTAGATGGCCAGTGTCTGCTGAATGAAATTAAAACATTTGCCATATTCATCATATTTAAATGGAAGTTTTCCAGATGTTAAATCACAGATGTGCTAACATTTACTCAGCCACTTGGGGTTTTGCCTGACAGACCTTTTTCTTGTTAAATGTGAGCGAGTTTGTCACTCTTACAGCTGCACAAACTAATAAGCTAAGCTATGTAATTGACCTGCAATTTTATATATGCCCTCCATATGTGCATATATTTATTTATTTATTCATCTAAAGCAAGGGATAGTAGTGGCTTCCTGTGTGTCGGCACATTCTGAATAGGATTTGTATGTTAGCTTTAATTCTGTTAGTATAATGGGCAGAAACATTTTGTTAAGTCCAGTAACTCTCATGTAACTCTAAAAATATTAAGTAGAATAAAAAAAGAAGATGAAAGCAGAAATAGTTGAATAAAATCATTATTTTGTTTTCTTTGTGCACAAAAAGTATTCTCGTAGCTTCATAACATTACAGCTGAATCACTGATGTCATTATGTCCCTGATGACTATTTTAACAATGTCCTTACTACCTTTCTAGAGTTGGTACTCACTGCAGAACACAAGATCCAGGGGGCGAGGTTGCGTTCAGATCAAACTTCTTCCACCTTACATATACCTAAACCTACCTGTCTCCACCCCCTGAACCTAAAACCACCCATCTCCACCCCCTGGGTCTTCTGCTCTGCAGTAAGGGGCTACTGCCTTTCTAGACCTTGAATGTGTCAGATGCATTGCCATCTATGCAGGGTCAGAAAGGTTTTGTGTTTCATCAAAAGTACCTTAATTTTTGTTCCGAAAATGAACAGAGGTTGTATACGGGTTTTGACAGTGAGGGTGAGTACTTAATGACAGAATTTACATTTTTGGGTGAACTAGCCCTTTAATTCTGGTTCATTAATGATTCCGTAAACAGTTCTTACAGTGCTTTTTTAAAAACTGATTCAGTTTGTCTATGCCTAAAATGGCTAAACACTAAGCTTTTAATTGTCTTAACCACAAATTATTGGTCAGGAAATTAGCAAAAATTAAGCAAATGCACTCAGAAAAAAACATCAAAAGCAGATGTATTTGGCAGAATATGTAAAGCTGTTGAGAACAAATCCATCAGACTCAAGTTTTAGCCTGGCCAGAGTCCAAGTTTAAACCCTATCCACCTGTTTCCGAGGGGTGCTACTGTAAAAAAGAACATGGGTACAGCTTCCAGTGAGGCGGCAGTAGTAGTATACCACTGGTATTTTGTGTGCTAATTAGCGAGAGGCTAAGTGTTTTTCGGATCATTGTTTACTTTGTAAAGTTGCAAACCTTTATGAGAGATGTCGTTACAGTGCTCAGGGACAACACGTGCTGTTTGAAGCTGTGCTCCCACATCATTAGCGAGTCTGGATCGCTAAATCTTGAATGACTGTTAACTACTGATGTGACATTTGAACCGAGGCATCGGAACTTGTGTTAAGGGGTGTGCCATATGAAGCCTCGATTCGAGGCTTGTGTTGTTAACATGGAAATCACCAAACCACAAACGAAGCCTCACTTTTTTCTCCAGTCCCGTGCGTGATTCACTTTGTGTGTTGGTTCGAACCTCCAGATCTTACTTAGTCATTTATATTTTTAAATACCCAGTCATACAGGTATTATGAAAACTACAAATTATTTCAGGAAAATTAAATATGTGCCATATGCTCTTCATGTGTACATTATTCTTCTATTACATCATATAGATATTCGTACTAGCATTTAATGCCAGTTTAATGGGTAAATGAAGTTGTCAAAAACAGAAATTCAACAAACAAACACACACTGTTATATTTGTGCACGTAACATGAGTCAATCTGTGGAATGTGTGGTGAATGTTTCGTCCGATGGAGTTTCTTTCACAGGTTTTTGGATGCTTAATTTTTTTACCACCAGATTGCACTGTTTTCGACACACTCGAGGCTTTGAATCTTTTCCCGAAACAGTCAGAGGAAAATGTCAGTGCTTCACAAGGCTTTGTTTGCCCATCACTACTGTCAACTGTTGAATGAATGAGTGTCACGTCCCGCTTGTTTAAGACGTACCCACTTTTGACGCAAGGCATCATGGGGCGTAGGAAACTTGTGGATAGTGCAGGGGTGCCCAAACTTGGTCCTGGAGGACCAGTGTCCTGCAGAGCTTAGATCCAACTTGCCTCAACACACCTGCCAGGAAGTTTCTAGTGTGACTAGTAAGAGCTTAATTAGCTGGTTCAGGTGTGCCTAATTGGGGTTGGAGCTAAGCTCTGCAGGACCCTCCAGGACTGAGTTTGGGCACCCCTGCTATAGTGAATATTTGATCTCACATTAAACTTAAATGAAACGGGAGACATTTTATAACTACTAGTGAACAGTTTGAAGCCACTGAGTGGAACAACATTGACTGTTCTTCCTCTAGATAGCTGTGTGCGGCTTCAAAATGTAAAGAAAACAAAGAGAAAGCTATTTTAATGCTAAGTTACTTTATCTACAGTATTTTTGAAATTCTAGCTTATTTCCTAACTAGCTATTTGTAATCGAATGGCATTTAAAACTCTTAAAAGACCACAAAATATTTGGCTTAATATTATAATTTATTTATTTTTGTAGAACAGATGTTTATTCCCAAACCTATTGTTAACAGAGTGGTCTGTGGTTTTCTTGCACATTCATGCCACTGGGTTTATAAGCAAAATACATGTAGTGACTGTACTACTTTTTTTCTCGATCTGTGTGAAAAATCACAGATCCCCCAGACCACAGCACAAATCAGTCAAACATCCAGTCCTGTCAAGCTTCGATAAAGCGAACACTCATCAAGTGTGAAACCCTCAATCGAGAGCTTATCTCAAACCGCAAGTGCACTGCACTTCTGAGGTTCATGTTTTTTTTTTTTTTTCTTCTTAACGACATTGCAAAACGAAAAGTTTGATGAATTCAAGGAAGTGTAGCAGGGATAACATCCTAGCAACTAAACGAGCAATCTTAGCAACTCTCACTAATGCTAGACCTCTCAAGGACACTCTCATTAGGGAGAAATTAAGCCACGCGCAGCCCATTAACATGGAAGCAATCAGTCTGGATTGATGAGCAGCCAAACATGTATGTTAAAGAATCTGTCACCAACCTGCCATCTGGTGGGGGAAGGGATGAGCACTGAAGCACTAACCGAAACAACAACAGAACAAATACTTACTTGCCTTTATTTACAGTGCTATGACATACCCCTCAACTTTTTATTGAAAAGTGTCAGCCACAGTGACAAATTTTGCAGTGGAGAAAGAGGATGCAACCTGAGTGAGGCATCATGCCATGGGGGAGGGCAAATGACTCAGCAGCTCTATAGTTTTTGAGGGCTGATGCTAGCCAGGACCCCAGGAGAGCGTTCAAAGGGGAGAATTGAGAAGCTGAGAGGGGTGGATGGTCTTCAAAACCTGAGCACAGATTAAACACTTTCATCTCAGACCAACAATCAGTGTAGCCCTTAGTGGAGAGCAACACAGGGAGCCTCGGGTTTGTGAGGTGTTTCCCTGCTGCTGTAGACTTTTACAGTGCTATTATTTGAAATTGTGGAAAATCCAATTTTGGTCAGACTGAACACTGACAGTAAAAAGCAGCATCTTCTATAAATGTTGGTGTCGGAATATTTACAATCATAATTAAACGTTAATGTCTGATTTATTTAACTGTGATATGAAAATTATATGAGGCATTGTGCATAATAGGCCAGATCTTTGATGGGCTCTATTTATACACAAGTGTAAACCATGCACTTGGGAGTTTTTCTATGCAAATCCCATTAATATTCAGGGAAAATATGGTAAACATGTTTTCGAGTGCGTAGACTTACTTCTGCTTATGTGAAGTAGTGACAAACGACATGCTGAAGTACAAAGAGAGACATCAAATGTGCTTTTATTATTTTATGCTCTTTACGCTAGGGCTTGCTCATCTACTCATCATCTTTTACTTGTCAGCTAATCATCTAAAAAAGCATATGACTTAATGACAAGCCAGTGGGTCAGTGAAGTGGAAACACTGCTGTTTCTGCAACAAGCATGCATCTCTGTTAATTGCTACTACTGCTCACGCTTTTGTTGGAGGTTTCAATCCCTGTATCATCCTGTGGCGATGTTTAGAGGAATATGTTTACTCTAAAGCTTAAAGGGGCCACAAACTGCCTTTGTTTTTATCTTGTACTGTTCTCTGAGGTCCACTTATAATGTTATCAAGATTTTTACATAAAAAAACATCATAATTTAGAAGTAATAGGCTATTTTCTGTCTTGTTTTGATCCCCCCAGAGTGAGAACACTCTGTTTGAATAGGCATGGCAGATTGCAGACTTGGAGGTAAACGCCCACTGCTATCATTGGCTAGCAGTACGTGTATACATCCTTCACAGATGGACTCTAACGTGATTTAGGTTAAAAATCCATAAATGTTGAAGTGGGGTTGATCTTCTTTTCACTATTACACCATAAAGTGGCACATTCTACAACCTGTGGTTTCGGCAGACTAGCTTCAATATAAGCTTTTATACATAGTATTTTTACAAAATACAGTAGTATGCGAAAGTTTGGAAACCTCTTGCAGAATCTGTGAAAATGTGAATCATTCCAACGAAGTAAGAGTAATCATACAAAATGCATTTAGTACTGTCCTGAGTACAATATTTTACATAAAATGTTTTCATGTAGTCCACAAGACAAAAAAATAGCTGAAATTATTAAAATAAAATAATCCTCCAGGTCCATCTGAGATCCATCTTTTCACACTGAGGAGAACTGAGGGACTCAAACACAACAATTAAAAAAGGTTCAAACATTCACTGATGCTCCAGAAGGAAACACAATGCATTTAAGACCTGGGGGGTGAAAACTTTTGAACAGGATGAATATTTTGTTACAATTATTCACATTTTCACAGAATCTGCAAGGGGTTCCTAAACTTTCTGGTGTATTTTCAGTATAGGGCTTTGTTTTGTTTTTTGTTTTGATTTGTTTTGAGCGTTTTTATTAAAACCACAATGGGATGTTCTGTGAAGAGACTATGATTTGTGTGTTTCGGGCGTTATGTGAAATATGTTAGGCTTACTCTTTCATTTGACGGTATTGCAGTTGTTTGCTGGTTGATAAAATAAGCTCATTGACTCATTGAATCCTAGATGATGCTATTTTTATGATGCAGTCCTACTCCATGCACATGATTTCTTTTTCTTATCTTCTTTGAGTCACAGAAACAGGACAAGATGCTGCACCTGAATTTTACTAAGATCAAACCTCTTAAAGGCTAATCAAAATTAGCCTGCCTCTCAGATCTGATTTCCTGCATCAGGATAAATTTACATGAGTGAGCGTTAATGCAATCTAAGGTTTGAAAAAACAACCCTTGTAATTGGTCAATTACAAGTCTGCACTTTCTATTTAAGTTTTTTTTTTAGGAATGCAGAAAAGGTGCCTGTGCAGCATTCAAATTCTTAGTCAAGAATTCTGTCGTGTTTCTCCCATACTATTAAAAAGTTTGCATTAAATCACATTTTTGTCATATCAACAATACGTTTGTGCATCTGGGTTCACTCAAATGCATTTAAAATCTGTTTATTCATTCATTCATTTTTTTTTTTTTGTTTCGAAATCCTAAAACTTACTGTTCTTCTTCTAAGATCCGGTTTGAATTAAATATGAACTCAAACTTTTGAACTCACTGTGATGGTGTGATGTGGCAGTGACTAAACTAGGCCTCCTTTTTTCTCGTTTCTTCTACCCTTGTGTCTCTTGTGGATTCTGTTTGCTCCCGACATCTGCCGAAGAAAATTTTGTGACTTTTGTAATGCCCTGGTGCAGTTGAGGGGAAAAAAAGCTCCATATTATCAACTATCAATAGTTCTCAAGCTGAATTTGCGTCATATTTAGTTTAAAGCTTTACATAAACTGAGCCTCTGTGTGACCTACTAATTCTTAGTTTAATTCATGGGATACAGTAAAACCAGGTGACAGTTAAACACATCCTCATGGAACAGTGATTTTAGCAATTTACTCACATTATGATGCTTCACGAGGACCACTCTGATGTTGCAGTATAGCAGTAAGCAGCATGTCTCAAGTGAGTGATGGCTAATCGCCAAGCAGTAATGAATGCATGAGAAACGAAGCGTGTTTAGCTCGGGAAAACTGCAGTGCGCCATTATAAGATGCATTCCTGTCCAAGCTAACATGCACAACTTAATTGGCTCAGTTCATCACAGGCATAGGCCTAATTGGGTGACAGGTCAAAAGATGGATGATCGAGAAGAAAAAAAAACAGTGCTGGGAGTGTTGAAATGGTGGGTGGGAGTTATGAAACGCAGGAGACTGTCACAGCTGTGTGTGTGGTTTGCCCCGCACTGAGACCCACAATCCATCTCTCATCGGATGCTGAAGTCGCTCTTTTCTAATTTTCAATCTAGACTATATTTACATCCTATAGATGGGCCACTTTTTGTGTGTCACACATAAAAAAGCTGAAGTGCTATACTAAATATACAGTATGCATTAATATAGGATGAGGGAGGTGTTTGTTTAAGGGTGTCTAAGCAGAGCTGTTAATTGCAGTCTGTAGTCCTAGTTTCTCTTCCTATGTATGTTATTATCGGTCACACACAGAGTCTGTGAAGAAAATTAACACAGTTCTGCTCATAAATTTACATACCCCTTACATAATATGAAACAAAATAAGAGGGGCCATTAAAATTACATGTTCTTTTTTATTAAATACTGTTCTGCTTCACATAATAGATGTTTACATATGGTCCACAAGACACAATAATGACTGAATTTACATAATTGTAACATTTCAAAAGTTTATCTTAATATGTGTGTTGGGTGATCAACAACTGTTTTTATGTTTTGTGATTAGTTGTTCCCTTGTTCGTCCTGAGCTTTTTCAGAAAAATCTTCCAGGTTCTGTTCATTCTTGGTTTTCCAGCTTTTTCTTTTTTGTCTTCTACATATTGTAACCATTTCCTATAACTGTGATTTTGAGATCTGTCTTTTCACACTGAGGACAACTGAGTGACTCAAACACAGCTATTAAAAAAAGGCTGAAACATTTATTGATGCCCAAGAAGACAAAATGAAGTATTAGGAGCTAGGGGGTGTAAACTTTTGAATAGGGTGATTGGTAATTAATTTTTTTTTAAATTTTGTTTAATTATCCGATTTTTTTTCATTTATCACTGCCCTTGCCATAAGATACTTACATGTTTTCCTAAAGATAGAATACGTTCAATTTACCCTAATCATCAAATAAAAAAAACGTTAGACACCCGTTTTTTTAATTCTTCCTGTTATGTTAAAATAATTAATGAAATTATTGAATATTCTGGAAGGTATGTAAACTTATGAGCAGACCTGTATACCTGCTGATTGTATATTCATTTATTATTAAGCATTTGGCAAATTTGGTCAATTTCAATAAAAGCTTAGTACTATCTGCTACAACATATCACATTTTGAATTCCACAGATTTTCCTGCAGCATTGGTGTGGAAAATGAGTGTTGTAGAACATATCCAAATGGAGTGTCTAAAGGCAGAAAAAAATGAAAGGTTTTTGCTTTTCA
Organism: Labeo calbasu; assembly: GCA_019740295.1. Lineage (NCBI taxonomy): Eukaryota > Metazoa > Chordata > Actinopteri > Cypriniformes > Cyprinidae > Labeo > Labeo calbasu. Next base: position 18,319 of record JAHKKF010516634.1, on the reverse strand, counting down.
TAAATACTCATGTTGGAAGTGCAGATGTTGTGAGGAAGTGTAAAATCTACCACCCACTCACCGGCTGCTGGTTAAACACACGTGTGCATTTCAGCCCTCAGCTCTCATTTTCTCTCCTTTATGTGTTGGCTCACATGGAATTCCTGTTGTTTTTCTCAGGAACTGAGTTGTCACATAGTGTAATTTATTCTTTTTGTATTCTCAACCGAGGCTGAGGCTCAGGGTGAGCGAGCATTACTTTACTCTAGATTAGAGATGCACAATGTGATTGCAAATATTCTGACAAATGTTTCCACTGTGATTAGAATTGAATTGTACAAGTATTATTATTTTTCTGTCAATAGGAAGAGTTTTAAAAGTATTATTTTAAAAACTAAATTGCAGAGTTAAAAGGTCTCATTTCTGTTTATTAGTTAGTCCCCTAAGACCGCTGGAAACATTATATATATATATAATTTTTTTGTGGTTTAGTACTTGCATTAAGCCATCATGGTTTCTGTTTTGTTTGTATTATTTGTGTAGCCCTATTTTAGATAAATCTCTTTTAAGATCAGCTCACCCTCCCTTTTTTCTTTCTCATCTCTCTGCCTTTGTTCCTCTCTTGATGCCTGTGACCTTGCTCAGATCTGCACAGAGCGGGAGGCAAAAGGGCTTTGAAAAAGGGCCTGCTGAACATAAATGTGCCGTTTTGTTTGCTGAATCTATCTCGAATCTGTAGTTACTGAAGTAATTGTTAAAAAGTGCATGCACTTTCTTGTAAGCTGCTTTACTTAGACGTATTTGCCAAGAAAATGACTGTAGAAGCTCAGGCCAGTTCAGCTCCTCTGTCTAATTCCTTCAGAGTCTCTAAAATATTGCTTAATCTACTCTACACTATTGCAGCAACTGGCTGCTATTTTATGGACCACTGGACCTTTGTTTTGTGGGTGTTTGTGGAGGAAAAAAAATGTGTCTGCTGGACGTATTAATGAGAATTATTATAATTGTGCCTTTTTGTAATTGCCTATTAAAGGGATAGTTCACCCAAAAATGAAAATTCTGTCATTAATTACTTGTTCATCTTCCAAACACAAATTAAGATATTTTTGATGAAATCCAAGAGCTTTCTGACCTTACATAGACCGCAATGTAATTACCACATTCAAGACCCAGAAAGGTAGTAAAGACATTGTTAAAATTGTCATTCAACCGTAATATTATTAAAAATAACTTTATTCACAAGAGTACCACAAACATGGTAATTACACTGCTGTCTATGCAGGGTCAGAAAGCGGTCGAATTTCATCAAAATATCTTAATTTGTGTTCAGAAAATGAACAGAGATCTTACAGGTTTGGAATGAGGGTGAGTAATTGATGACAGAATTTTCATTTTTGAGTGAATTATCCCTTCAAAGGCAATTTCAAAGAATAAATGATGATCAACAAGGGAGATGCCTAACAGAGGAATCAATCCAAGCATCCAAAATACCAGAATCTGTACTGAATTCAGAGTAGCCGTCCTGTAGCTGTCCTGAATTTTAGCCATTTTATCTGCCCTCAGGTTAAAAGTGTTACACAGCAACATTTGGTACCAGAAAAACATGCAACAACCATCAACACTAACCTGCACTGCAAATTTGGCAGAAAAATGTGCTCTGTTTTTAAGCAGTCCCATCGGTGCGTCATGCACACTCGCACGTACGTTCGCACACTCACCGGCTGGCCCTAGGCAGGTGACCTATTTTCAGCAGCCGGTGGAGGGAGTGCTCTAGTGGAGAGAGATGGTTCTTCTATGGTTGGGCCATTCATGGCTGGCTCAGGATTGTGGATTAATTACCCCGTGTGGGAACCAGAGCCGGCTCTGTAAGCGAGACACTTCAGCCTCCGCTGGCATCAATAATGCATTTTTCTGTCTCTCCATTTAATTTGCACACGAGCCACCAGCTCGCGTCACCAACTCTTTTAAGTCCGCCGAAAGCAGGGACATCCGATATGAAGAGAGAGAGCCATGATATACACTATACCCCGACGTACACACACACACGCAAGCATATACTCTCCCTCTTGACCCTCCCGCCCTCCCCTTCCTCTACCAGCTGACAAATTGATTCTTTCTTAATGTGCTCCTGCTGCGAATGCATTAAGAATAGAAAAAGGGAAAACTGAATGTGGCGAGAGGTGATCAGTCGAGTAAGGAGACGGAGTCCGGAAACGAGCAAGTTGGATCAGAACTGTTTTTAATTTCCTCGCTTAATTCCTTTCTAACTTTTGTTGCACCGCAGAGAAGCTTTTGCAAAAAGATAAGAGAAGCTCGCTGTATCTACCGGATTACAATGCTTGTGCTTGCCAGTGAGTGACCAGCCATGATTGACCTGTTAAAAGGTGAGGAACAGGATAAACCGCATGGATACGACAGAGGTGGGTCATCTGATACGGCCAGGTCTGTCTGGGTCACTGCGTTTAGAAAGGAAACAGTGATGGAGAGTATAGTGCGGTGAACGTATAGCTGATTAGTTTGTGGTTTGTCTGTCTGCCAATTGCGTAATCACGTTGTTCTAGTAGAAAATGCTTGTTTAAAGAGACCAGGTCAGTGATGTCTGGAGAGTTTTGTGCCTAAGTTTAGTCCGTTGTATTATTTTAAATTAATAGTGGCGATGAATTAATAATTCCTGAGATGAATGGATCTGCTAAGTGGGTTCAGTCAGTGCCTTCAAGGCACGGCTGATGGTGATGTATGAAGAATAGTCAGTGTGTATAATTGCAGCATGTTCATGTCCTTGTATTGTGGGACGTATTTTTACAGGATTAAGTGTGTGGAATTTCATCTTCTGTGCTGGCAGGTTCTCTAATGACTATGAATATAGAGCGAGAAAAAGGTGTAATGCACTCAGTATGCATTTGAACTTTTGTGATTGTTTAATACAACCCTTTTAAGGGTGAGATTGGAAATGTTTGGTGCAAATTAAGGTCCCAGTTGGTGCTCTTAAAATCTTGTGCCTCCAAGAAGTCTACAAGACCTTGGTGTGCATCATCTGAAACTGAACAACTTTGTGTTGTACCGCACAGCATTTTCACCCCTTGTCCAGCACCTTGTATACTGAGGAAATGTCCCACATTTTCAACAGTCTGTTTGTTTTTAATTGTCATGTTAAAAAAACAAACATACATTCTTTTGCAATTTTAAGAAATATTTTTATTTGTTCTTTTTGTGGCATAGATTCCGCAAACAGTGTGCGGACCTCATCAAGATATCTAGCACCACGGACAGAAATGGTCAAGCGTACACGGGAAAACATGATATTATAACATGGTATGACTTTCTTTTTAATGTAATAGTTAGTTTGAGGTGGTTTCTGTGGCCTTATTTTAATTACAAATGTCCAGAGCGCATCATTCTAATCAAATTTTGCAAGCACAAATCTCTTCTCTCACAGGTGGATTCTCTTCACTCTCATACAAAACGGACACACTTTCTTTCGCTTACATGTGTGTGTGATTAGAAACATAAATAAGCGCATATGACAACGAATGTAAATCAGTATACATAGCATAACAGTAGTAAATGTATTTCTCACACGTGTCCCGCATTGTCCCACAAAATCACATCTTCTGCCTCGCAACAGATCTGTTACCAGGTGATCACCCTAATAGTAGGTATTACATTTGGTTTGAATTTGCTTCTTGACTGTTAAAAAGTATGTTCTACAGTATATAGTATGATTTTTTTCTAGTATGAATGAAATTCGGATGCAGCGTTTTTCACTGTGATGTGACCTCCCAGTGTCAGATGCGTGATTTCACTGCCATTCACAAATCCTCTCCCGTGGCCTTATAAGACAGTAAAGTGTCAGATGCGGTCTTCATAATCTAGTCGGGAGTTCTAAATCATGCAGGAACTTTTCAACTACTGTTTTATAAATAATATGAACTCGGACATACTCTTTCTCACCTCCTATGTAGATGTAGGTGTTTTTTTGTGATTTGTTTTAGACCCAACTGACTTGCAGGACAGAAACAGTTTAAACTTTCCTCTAAATCAGTGGTTCTCAACGCCAGTCCTCGGGGCTCACTGGTCTACACGTTTTGTACGTCTCCCTCATTTAACGCACCTGATTCAGATCAACAGCTTGTTAGGAAAAAGATCCATGAACTGAACTGAGTGTGTCATATTCAGAAACATACAAAATGTGCAGAGCAGTGGGCCTTGAAGACTGAAGTTGAGAACCACTGCTCTAGTATCTTTGTTTGTGTTTAGCAGAAGAAAGAAAGTCTTTCAGCCAGATTCATAATGACTTGTGGGTGCGTAAATGATGGCAGAATTAAGCTTCTTTAAGTCACCGTACTTGTTTTGATGTGTTTCTTTCTTCAGAAAGTTAAAGTACAAAGTTTTCTCTCTTTTTATGTATTCACACATGTGAAAACGTAATGCGTCAGATGTAGGAAATAATAGTTGTGAAGCGCTGCACTCACCCGATGTCACTCAGTAGTTCTACCTGACTAAACCACTGGCCATCTGGCTTTTATTTAATAAGAGAAGGGACGCTTTCGGTTTTCTGGCCAAGAGAGACTGAGCCTATCGATCTGCACTCACACTCATCGAAAAAACAATCAGACCTCATCAGGAGCTTCACGTATATGTGCTATTATGACATCATCAACCTGTGCCCAGGAGAACTGCACCAATTAACCGCCAGCCAACTCCTCTCTGAGCTGTGAACAAACAAGCCCAGCTTTGTACAGCGAAAAGGCAATTTACCCAGGACTCAATGCTTCACTTTTCAGGCACCACAGCTGATTCTAATCTTTTATCATCCACACTCTTGCCAATTTCAAAGGTACCAGCTTAAAATTAATTGCTTATTAAATCAACATTAACCTTTTGACACCATTTGCTGCCAAACCTGAATGGCTATACTGAAGCTGAAGAAATTACACAAACCTTTTCCTTTCGTTCTTTATTTCTAGTCCTATTGTTAAGACATTTTTTAACTCAACATTAAACTTAATGCTACATGGTTCTCTCCTCTTAAGTATTCTGTCCTCCAAAAGTACATATAAAGCCATGACATGCATTGTGGAAAAAAGTATTTTTATTACTATTATTATAATATGTTACACAATTTAACCACAATGAACAGCTGTCTTGGAACCTTTTGCACTTTACTTGGAATCTTTAGCGCTGCCATAAAACTTCAGAATTCTGGTAGAAGCAGTAAGTCATCTGGCGTACTATTTAATGAATCCTGGTTCTGCAACCTGATCTCATGATGAAAACGTACCTATGAAAACTTTTTTGCAAAATGCGACATATGTATCGCCATGTACGTTTCAGGACATATTCAATGTGAAATATACACTGAGTGGCATTATAAGAGTGTTCGGTTTTTCTTCCTAGAACCGATGAATGTACATATGGTAGGTTTTATATCATCACATTTGTATCATCACAGTTCTGACATGAAATGTCCACTGAGTGGCGCTATAACTCTAATGCTCTGTGACATATTTTAAAATAACGTACCATCTACACTACACCTAAACCTACCCGATAGTATGAACAAAAGTGAATGTGACGTGAAAACGCAATCGCAAACATGCCGTTTTAGCTTGTGTTTCGATCTCTCATCTTTCAGCTCTTTCATCGTAAGTAATTTTTTTCGCAGGATTGGTACCCAAGGATTCCGCATCCTAAATCCAATTCCATGCTGGCTGAGCTAATGAGCATCCAGAAAGCTAAACATATGGTAATCATAACTATGTAAGAAAATGATTACAAGTGCTCGCTGTTTTACTGCCTATAGTATTAATTTCTGTTGGAAACTGCAGTGATATATACTTATTGGTATGTATTTGACATCTTGCGGAAAAGTTCCCACAGGTATGTTTTCGACATGAGATCAGGTATTGGCATAGTAGGAAAGCAGGCTTCAACGCAGGGTTAGATGCTTTACTGTTTTTACTTGTAGCTAGTCACAATTGATGAAAGTGTATGTGTGTGTGTGTGTGTCACTGATGATGTTAATTGACCAACAGGTCAGGGCAGTAATGAGAATCTAATCAGTGGGAACAGCCATTTTAATCCATTAATCTGAGCTAAGCCTCACCATCAACAACATGCTTTAAATCCGTTTATCAACACGCTAACGTGTGTCAACTCTCCAGGCTAATGATTACCAAAGCTGTATGTACACGAATCATCTATGTCGCTCTTTCTGTATACTTTTAACAACCACAGTCTTTCTGGACTGATACAAACTCAACACAAGTCCTTTCTAATACCATCTAAAGTATGTGAGATACACCAGACAGACCAAGAGTTATGAATAAGCTTTAAAATGCTGGACAGGATGCCATACTCATCAAACTTTAAAGTCGAAGGGAACAAAAGGAAGAATAGAGACATTATTCTTCATTGACAGACTGCAAGCCTCAGCAAACATCAGTCACAGAAAAATCTAATTTATGACGAATACTGAATTTCCAAATTGTATTCAGTGCTTTTCAGCTGTCCAAAATAAACTGAAAGAAATTATGAAGTGTCATTTTACCCTTTTGAGAGGAAAACAAGGTCAAAACCCATCTAGTGATGTAAAACATGGGGCTTTTGGATAGAAGTTTGTTTGAACATATAAATGATCATTAGGAGTCAACCGATATGTGTTTTTCAGGGCTGATACGATTATTACAGATCGAGCGAACCGATATTTTGAACTGATATAAGTGAAAATTAAATTTAATATCAAAATTAAGAATAACAAGGGTTCTGACAAAACGTTCTTTAAATGCTTTTGAATTATTTTATCGGCAAATCGGTTTTGAAAATGACCGATATCGATAACCATAAAAATACTTACTGGTGCCGATAATCGGCCACGGCAAAAAATTGGTCAACCCCTAATGATCATATGTCATTCATTCTTTTTCTAAATGAAAACACACAAACAAACAAACACACAAGTCAGTTTGTCTTTGCCTGACCAGCTAAACCCAAAATTCCTCTTAAACCTGTGCTCAAAACCCATGTAAAACCTTTAAAACTTTGGGCATGTTGGGTTAAGGCTGTTCTAAGCCTTATACATAGTGTTATACTAAATGTGCAGGTTGTACATTAAAAAAGGGAGCTGTATCATTGGTAAATTTAATCTCAGTTTGAACAGATATGTGTTGCTCATGGTGTATTCATCATTGATCATGCTGAATCATGGCCTCTTGTTTTTGTTCACCAGAGCGTGTTGTGCATTATCACTGGCATTGACCTCTGAGAGAGATCTGATACGCTCAAGATTGGAAAGTTAATATGTCCGTGTAACCCCACACCCCTGGACCGTTGAATGGGACCCACACAGCGGGCCACTGAATGGGAGGCGTAGGGGTATAAGTTGATCTCTGATGTGCTTTTCCCATCTTTTGGTAGTGACCTTTCTGAATCACAATCATTTTGGGGTCATGTCGTCTCCTACGTCCTTGGAAGATGATTATGCATTGTCAACCAGAGCTTAGTACTAAATGTCAGCAGTGTATTCAAGCTGAAATCACACTCATCTGATGATGTGTATCAGATTTCAGCCATTTGTTTGGTACAATAATGTTTTCCACAATGGATGCTTTTTAATGGAGGCTTTTTGATGCACTTTCTGCACTGTTTTCTAGACTTATGGAAGTGTTGCTCATGTTTTACATTTATTGCATTAGTAAATTAACACCTGCTCTTTTTCAATTTTATGCACTGTCAATGTACACGGATATACAGTATGTGGAGCGAGAAAGGCCACCTGTTGCTTCAAGTTGAAGGTGACACTTTTTTTCCTCCCACAGATCTTGAATAAACTGTGATGACAGGGTAATCATTTGTATTCAAATGTTTGAATAAGTACAGTAACATAAACAAAAGTTTTTTGGACGACATTTAAAAAATAAAGACACTTACATATGAACAATTTAGAGAAGTCTTTAATCATCTGAAAACTGTCCAGAACTAAAATTGTTAGAATATATATACATATAAATTAGTCGATAAAATTTTTTTTAGTCGATTATGTGATGTTTTAATTAATCTAATTAATCACAAAATAAATTTGACTGTGAAAAAAAAAAAGAAAAAAAAAGATAATGTAAAGGTATTTTTATGTTAAATGAGAAACTGTCAAGTAGACATTACAAATTGTAGCTTTAGAAAGAAATATTTTATTTGATTCAACATAAAATGTATTACACATAAACATTTAGGCTGCAACAGCCTAAAGTAAACTATGGAACATAAAAGAAGAAAATTTGAGAAAGTCACTGTTAACCAAAACAGCTTTGTTACCAACAGGCTTCAAAATACCTTCCTTTATGTTCCACACAAGAAAGTGGCGGTCAATGTCTTTATTAATCAATCATTCATCCATTTGATTCGTTGGCTGATTCATTCAGGAAGTAAATGGCTCTGTTTATAAATGTTTTTTTAAATCATTGGTTCACACGATTCGTTCAAAACGCTGATTAATTCAGAAACTAAACACCGCTGTGTTGCTCTGAGACGCACAACAATTGTCTGATAAGTGTGATTTCAGCTTGAATGCATTATTCCCATTTATTACTAGAGTGAGATTGCATAATCAATGTTGTGCAGTTTCTTCCCAAAATGTTTTACATCGGAAAGGTCACTGCTATGAAACATACACCTTCAAGAACCATATTGTACTGTGTACAAATACCTATGAATGTGAGCGCTATTACATTGGTGATAAAAAGGTAATAAAAACAATGAGCTCTGACAGAACTATAGAGTTTTCAGTTCCTGCTCTCAAATGTAGCTGCAGTTATTATCGACTAATATTTAATCAAATGCGGTGCCATAGTGGGATTTCGAAAAAGAATCACAAATACGTTCTGACTATATCCATCTTTCACAGAGCTGGAGGTTTGTAATGAGCAGGAAATGAAACTCAAAATGGCAGTATAGTCACGTACACGTAATGTTACAGTCGCAGCGTGATGGGTGGAGATTTCGAGGGTGAACGTGAAAGAAAATGACTGATCTAATTCCGTTCTCTACCGACGGTGTAGTTTTCTCAGTCTATTTTTTTCCCTCTGCATCAACCCACATATTGAGTATCAGAATATCGGCATTCGCCGGTGTAAGCAGAGGTGCAGTGGTGTAAGATTGATCTTTGGAGGACCTTTAATCTCGGGCTTGATTGCACCATGCGTCGAAACTGCGAGCGGAATGGCGGAAATCAGTGCTGGATTTCCAACCGACACCCGGTGTATGTCCTGATTATGCAAATGACATGCCAATCAGCTTCAGTTCTCTGACTAGTGCACAGCAAACAGGTCACCTTGTTCGAAAGCCTCCCTCTCTCTAATAATGACAGGGATTGTGGCTTCATTTAAGATATGGTGTTTTGGAGGTCCAATAATTCCTTCGTACTCCATGAAACATTTCACTACTTTCACTGCTGCTACTTTTTCTCTCAAGAAAGGTTTGTTTGGTTGGATTTTCTTCCTGAGATGTTCTTAAAAAAGATATGTCAATAACATGTTGTGCTTTCAAAATTGAATGTTAGCTCACGTCATACTACAGTCAAAAAGTTGCCGAAAGCCTCACGTCCATTTGAAGTTCTTTGCGTTTTTCAATAGAAATAGCCTTTCATCAAAAACAAGAGGAATACACTTACCAATTTGCTTCTAAACATAGAAAGACATCCCATTCTTCTTGAACATCTGACGTGACGTCTTGTCAAAGTGACTCATAGCACTCAACCAAAGCTCATGGCAAATGCTGAGATGTTCATCTCCGATAAATCCCTCATGTCAGTTCTCCTGCCCTCCATTGTGTATTCACCATCTCCATTTTGTTCCAGAAATCCATTCCTGAAGCAGTTTGGTGTCCTACTCTGGATATTCAGTCAGGTGTGATGCTAATATGTGTTAATGACTGTGAGGCTTAACATGCTAAATAAACAAATCCTTTCGAGAGCCAGTTGTGAGAAGATATTAAAACTGTTCTGCAGAGTGCAAATTAACATGAACTAATGAAGTGAGGCTATTGATTGTCATTTTACTGGCCATTGCTCACTTTGATCCTTGTATTCCCTTATCAGCGTCAACAACTCGCTGTGCTTTAAAGGGGGACATTGGATGCAAAATTCACTTTTACATGGTGTTTGCATATTGTGTCTTAGCAGTGTGTGGACACAAACACCTTACAATGATAAAAACCCATTCACTTCTTTTTTAATCCCCAAAAAACCTAAACAGATTGTCCCGTATTAGCATATTTCAATCCTCAGTAAGTTGTACTGTCTGCCATTTTGCCACACTTGAGCAGCTGTAGCGATTTCTCGAAAGCAATGCAGGTTTGCAATGTTTTGTAGTTACAGTATATGTAAAAGTGAACATAAGAGTCTTTGTCTTCTCCTGACATGATGGTGACGCGCCACTGCATACACAAAAAACAGAAGAGGGGGTGGAGTGAGTAGTAGCACATTATCATTTAAAGAGACACGCACCAAAATGGACCACTGTGAACAAGTAAAAAAAAAGGTGTTTTTACACGACCACTGAGGAATTTTAACCAAAGTATGTTGCAGACATTTCATTAAGACTCTAAAGAATCATACCAAATTGTGGAAAATGGGCATCCGATGTCCTCTTTAAGAATTAGGTTGCAAGACCCATAAGGAGGTCTTATGGAAAACTGTAGCAGTAATTTCGTTGACACATCAATGACATTTTTTTACAGACAAAAACGAGACGATAACGAAACAAAAACTCATGTTGAATTACAAAAACTATGGCGAAAATTTTTGCCAAATGGGAGGGACGATTTAGAAAGATTCATCCAGAACGAATCTGCTGTGCGGTAATCATATGCATACATTTGAACTGTATCATAGCCTATTGATCTATCTGGTAGGACATAAGCTAGCATACATTTGCTGCAGGTCTCAAAACGTTCAAAAATGTCAATATCTGGGAGTAAAAGAAGAGCAGACATATGGATAAATTTGACTCTGCAAAAGAGAACTCAATTCAGTCCGGTTTTCTGAGAGTACTCTTTCACGTCTCAGGAATGGAGAAATACACCGAAAATTATAGTAGTTGAAAACACTCTCGGTTACGTCTTATCAAAGTAAACAACTGGGAGACTATCGGACATGTATAATACATTGCGTCCGTGCAGTCGGTTTTAAATGGACAGGAGCCTAATTTAGTTGCTATTGTTTGTCGCATTGATGTTAAACAAGCAACAAAAGAAAGACAGAATATCACTCGCTGCTCTTGACTTAATTACCTTAGTAGCCCTAATAAAGATTAATCTAAATTTATTTATAGAAATAAAGATCATAATTAGTCTACTGTATGTAACCATTGGCATTTCATTGAAAAGAAAACCATGTTCTTGTTTCTTTATGAGAAGTAGTTTTATTTAATTTGAATATAAAGGCATGTTTCGTGTCACAGCAGTTAAATCTGTGTCTATCATGAAAAAACCTTAATGTCAAATCTACACAATGAGTTTGGTATTTTTATAGAAATGCTTAATAAATGCATTACACTGTAAATAAACCCATTCGATTTTAGCCGACTAAATCTACTGCATATTTCATCAACTTAAACTAGACTAAGACTAAAACAATTCAGATGACTAAAAGGTGACTACAACTATGGCATTTTAGTCAAAAGACTAAGACTAAATCAACATTTGCTGTCAAAGTTACCACTGGTTTGAAGGGGCGTAGCAACCATTATTACTAAATAAACATTTGTTGAATTAAAATACTTTTTATATTTTAAGGATATTTTGTTTTCATTTCTCAGTTTTGCATGGCTGATTAGCTAAACATATCCAGCTCAAAGCAATGAGCCTTTTTCACTTTTTCTTGCTAATATTATTTGCTTAATATTCCTTGTTTATCATGTTTGTGTAATTAAAGCCCTCTGGTGTGTGAATTTAGTAAATACTACATGTTCCTTTTCCATTTTACCCCCAGTATTAGTGATTGAAGCAGCATAACTGATTCTGGACTTCATTTGACATCCCTGTACTAGTGCTCACTTACTTGCCTTTTGTTTATCCCACCTAATTAATATTCATGAGCCAAGCCGATATAATGATACACTGTAATGACTTATGGTGTCTCCCTACTTTTCCGTTTGTGCTTTTATCACTTTTAGCAACCAGTATTGTGTGTATTAACTGTAGGTAAGTCAACACTGCATAATTATTATACAAGCTAAGAAACCTAATACTTATTCAATTAAAACTAGTCGTAAAGTTTATTATTTTTAAGCATAGTTTTAGGTTTCTTTTTTCAGTTTGCTTATTAGTTGAATGTATCCAGCCAAAGGTTTTTTTCTGTCTTTTTAAATGTTAATATTGTTGTTTAATTAACCCTGCCACGTTTTCATGCAATCTAATGCGATCTGGTGTATAAAATTAGTAAATATTCCTAAAAAATAGTTTTATTCTACCAACAGTTATTGTGATTAAAACTACATGCCTGATTCCTGACATCTTTGTATTAGTAGCGACTTACTTGCCTTTCAAAACTAAGGGGTGAATGTTATGACACCTAATTAATATTCATTAGCTATTCTTATATATTGATATTACGGGAGACCTTTTCGATCATTCCTACGCCTCTGCATGTTGTACAGGTTAAACAAGCAGAGTAAATAACATATGCACACAAGGAGACAGAGAGCAAACCTTGCATAAATGTGAGAGTAGTTAAGTGCAAATGTGAGCCTCCTTTAGCACGCCTTTGAAGGGCACAGGAAGTATTAACTTTCTGGTGTGAACGTGGAGCGCTTTTATGGATGATTGTTGGTGTTGAATATATTTGACATTTTCGTATCAGGTGATGTTTGAGGAGGAGGTGTACAGAGCGAGGTGAAATATGCATGCAAAGAGCAAGGGCACTCTATAAACAAGGTCGCGTCTGCGTTACAAGAAAGCTTTCAAATGCCTTCTGAATATGCTACCGTTGTTCGCTCTTCCCGCTAATTCTTGTCAAGGCTTGGCATCATGCCTTTGTTTGTCTTTTGCTTTGCTTTGTGTCACAACCTGTCTCACCTTTCACATCACAGCATGCTAATAATTAGCGAAACTCTGACTAAGTGAGAGGGCGAGGGGAACGCACTGCTACAACCGTAAAATTACAGGTATGTTTGTTTCATCTCTGGTTGCATGCAAAGAAACATTGTGACTATCTAAAGCTAGACAGGGTATCCGGTTTCACAGAGCTAGGGAGACTTTGTTTAATAGCCTGCATTGTGCTGAATAAGCCTCTAGGGTTGAGAAATCTGCAGCTTTTCTTTTAGCAATGGCATTGCTACTGCCCGTGATGTTCAGCCGGGCCTTTTTGTGCTTATCTAAGCAGTATGTTTGCTCATTTAGTTCGTCTCCCCTACGGTGGAGGTGCGTATCAATCTTTGATGAGCTCTGAAGAGGATGGGCAGTTACACTTCGCCTGTACATTTTTTGCATAAATTAGGACAACATCCTAAAAGCCATTAAAGAGAAACATTCTTTATGTTCTCACATTTGAACAGAAACACGTGAATGTTGAATATAGCTGATATGACTCTTAGAATAATATACTAAATGACTTGCAACTAGTCTAAAAATACTTCTTTTGTATTCTCGTATTTATGAATAAACTACTATGTGACTCGCTTGCAACCTTCCACCAGCTTGGAGTTGTAGTTTTTTCATTTTTCTTCAAGAAACTGATTCTCGCTGATATTGAGGCTGTGATATATGTTTTCATTGGCTTTTATTATGCCTGTAAGTTTATTTATCCAAGCACAATTTCACCCTCACAATACCAGCGTGTCCTGAACTGCCTCGGCTATAACAGATGCTCTAGAATTGAATATAGATTCAAGTGAGCAAGACAGGCTGCCTGATGAATCTCAATTTGCTAGTGACCATATTTCACGGCTGCCTCGGTCTCACGAGTGAGGGAGAGAGAAAGGGGAAGAGGAAAGCAATGCTTGCCAGGCTGCCGTTCTGTAGAGGTGTGGTGATCCTAGTCACAATATGACACACATTCAAATGAGAGTGACTAAGAATCAAGAGTAGATCAGTATGCTAGAGTGATTTTTTTATTAGCTGCTACTGACTAGTAAGAAAACTATAATTGCCTCCTCTCACAAACCAAAAATCTACTGAATGCATATTTTGTACAAGAGTTGTCTTTGTTTTCCAGTAATAAAAGCATTTTTAAAAACATCCTCTGTGCATAAAATAACGCTTTATTTTATTTAAAAAAAATACAATGCTACAATGATCAATAAGATGTGACTCGGTTGGAATGATAAATTTTCGTTTGGTTTAGAGATGTTATATTTTGTTTTGTGTGTAAACTGAGTAATCTTTACACATATTCTGAATTTTAAACATGGAAAAGGCTGCATTGATCATACTGTGTCAGTGCAAGAAAAACATTTTAAGCATTAAGATTTTTAAAATCAATGTTGGAACAAACAACAGTTGAAGGAACTCTAGTATTGATGTGAAAAAAGACCTTAAAAGCCAATTTAGGATAACTTAATCAATAACCACAAGATCAATAACAGAGAGGTTTTTTAACAGGCCGTGCACTACATATCTAAGATTTTCACACTAATAACATCAATACATTCTTAAAATCAATCTCAATTAAGGGCAAGTGTAATTTGTAAGCATTTTTGTTCAATTGCTTCCTGTTGCTGTATTATGTGAATAAATCAAACTGTCATTACTGGACTTAAACATGCAGGCCACTGATGTACTTCCATTATGTCTTCTTTTTGAATCTATCGAAACCGTGCAACTGCTAAGTGGTCTTGCGTGTGTTTTTACATTATAGTTTTTTCAGCTCAGTCTTCAGGTCTGCAAACAGAGGAATAAGCCTGAGCAGATAATTTGTAAATTGTCTTCGTGCTCATTTATGAATGTTAAATGAGAGGATGGAGACAGAGGTCACAATACTGATATGCCTCTGTATGGGGATTTTACCCTAATTAGCCCAAAGCAAAGAGATTAATGCTCTGTTCCTCTACCCATGGGTTAAACTCTTCCTTAACAAGCTCATTATGTTCGTGTAATGATATCTCAAACATGCTGCACTACACAAAGCAGTCCACACTGCAGAAACAGTCTACACACCTCAAAGAATGGCATGTACGATAAGCAAAATGAAAAATGTAAAAAAGCTACAGTATGTTATGTTAAAGCACATATAGTTGAAGTCAAAAGTTTACATACCCCTTGAAGAATCTGCAAAATGTTAATAATTTTAACAAAATAAAAGGGATCTTTTTTTTTTTTAGTACTGACCTGAATAAGATATATCACATAAAAGATGTTTACATGTAGACCACAAGAGAATTTATAAAAAATGAACCCAATGAAAAGTTTATATACACTTGATTCCTAATACTGTGTTGCTACCTGAACAATCTGCAGCTGATGTTTCATTTTTTTATTTTTATTTATATTTATTTATTTTTTTGTTATATTAGTTCATGAGTCCCTTGTTTGTCCTGAACAGTTAAACTGGCCACTGTTTTTCAGAAAAATCCTTTAGGTCCCACAAATTCTTAGATTTTCGACATTTTTGCGTATTTAAACCCTTTCCAGTAATGACTGTATGATTTTGAGATCCATCTTTTCACACTGAGGACAACTGAGAGACTCATATGCAACTATTACAGAAGGT